>CAJNOP010002008.1:0-20817 GCA_905250075.1 Rotaria sp. Silwood1 | reverse complement strand
CTGAAAAATAATCAACACAAGTAATAATTTGATTATCAAGATCAATGATTGAATGAATATTATATATAAATTTATTTAATTGTGCTATATGATCAATAATATTCTTCAAACTGAATTCTTCTTCTAAATTTAACATTCGATGTAGAAATGGTACAATCAATTCATCATATCTATATAGAACCAGATCAAAGAATTGTACGAAGCGTCTTAACTTAGGGAGTTTTTCCTAAAAAAAATAACATTATTGACTCGTTTAATTCGGTATTAAATAATATACTATCAAGTAAAAAAAATGACAATCAAAGAAATTATCCGAACTAACGTGCAATTCTAATAGATTTGATGAGAAAATAGCTGAAGGTGAATAATGAAACAATAATAATTGATACCAAAGTGACGATGAAACAAAATTTAATGTTTATATTTTCTGTTATACTTCAATTGTCATTTCGACTCATATGGATAAGAAGTGATAAAATTTGATTTTTAAATGTATGAAATAGAGGTATCTTATCTAAATATGAATAAAATACAAAAATATCACAGAAAAAGATGTTATACTTTCTTGCAAATCTAGTTTTCGCCATAATAACATTGTTCGAGTCTATCAAAAAAAAACAATATTTTCAGAAGTGACTCGACAGATTCTATCTAACTATTTAATTTTCCAACTCATACTCCATCGATTGAAAATTCATAAAAACGATCATTTGACTTACACAATATTTTTTGTATTTTATACATGACAAATAAAATGACCATATATAAATGTTTTAATTGATGATCATTAATAAATTACGCCGAAAAAAACCAATAAACTAAGATCATGTAATGGTTAAGCAGGATATATTGAAAATTCATTTCCTTACATATGATATGCTATCTAAACAAAATAGAAAATTCTTTACAAGTTATTTTTCATCGATATTTTCATGTAAAATAACAATTGATACTTGGGAAGGTGTGGGGTGTGAGTATACTGGTGACAGAAGAAAAAATACACATCCACACCTACACCCTCAAGATTAAATCGATATTCTAATGTGTGAGTGAATCGTAAATGAAGATTAGAGAAAAAAAAGTTTTTGTCTAGTTGTTTATAAACTACCGAATGCTCGTCTGATCTGAATTGACACTTTTTTTCTTTTTTTTTCTATCGTTGTTGTGGACAAGTTTATTTGCAATTGAAAAAGACACTCAGTATATATTTAGTAAAACATAGCGAGACAACTCGATGTTTTTTCTTTCAAAATAAAAAAAAAACAAACTTGAATAATATTTTCTTTCGTCTCTTCTTGCCAATAATTGGCTGATCATTAGTATCATTCGATGATGAATCAATTCGATCTAATTTATCTATTGTTGCATTTCCATATCCTCAAATTACTTTACCATACTGTCTTACTGTTGTATGATGTTATCTTGACATATTTTACTTAATGTTTCAGTTTTGTTATTTTCATTTTGATTTTATGATTATTGTATGTTTTTCAATAATGCACCTTCCCGAAGGTGGTGTTTCTCGTTTCATCGTTATAATTATAAAAGTTCTGTAATCGAGAAACAGGAGAAAATTCAATCGAAATCAATGAAGATTTCTTCAATTGGGAAAAATCAACCATTGAATATTCATTTTTATTTTTATTTAAATATAAAGAAATCTATAAAAAAAATGTATATCTTTAGACATTTAATTATCTTTTAGTCTTATTAATGACTTAATTATATAGTGTAATGTTTGCATAACTAGATCATTATTAGTGAATATAATACATATCAATGTTGTTTACAACACTTTCAATAGTCTAATAAAGAATCAAAATTATTTTTCTCTTGATGTGAATAATCATTTATTGTAAATTGAATCAATTGTTTTGAATTTCAATATGTTTAGTCAAGTTGAGCAAGAAAAAGCTGCCGGTATGAATATTGAATAGATGCGTGTAGGTTACCAATTGAATTAGTCAATTGAGGTATTGCAAAGGTTGAATATCAAATGAAATCACGTCGATAAAATTTCTTAAACAATTATAAAGTACTCAATTGCATTGATGTCGTTTTATAAACCGAGATTATTTATTTTTGTATATTATCATAGAATTTCAATGTGTACTGAAGTGAACTTATTTCAAACAAATGTATTGATTCTAAATTCTCTTTTAAAAACGGATTTCTTTATCTTGAAATAAAAGAAAAACGTTCTAATGATAAGTTTCTTTTTCAAAATGATAAATATATGCATTAAAAGTTAATGATAATGATAATAGAGTTAGAATTCCAATTTCGGTTACTTTGGTAACTCGGCATAATTGTCCTATAAATTCCGATAAATGGGCTGCACCGGATAATGAATTTTCACTAAACAAGAATAAAAGATTACTTTAAATTAAATTCGGTTTCATTTTTAAATTTCTTACCGATAAATGTGGTACATAGGATGCTGCACAAATATTAAATGGATTATATTCATCATAATTTAATGGATGTTCATCAATTGTATTTTTTTCACAAACATTTAATACTCGTCGTGTCTAAATAAAATAATAAAAACATTTTTATTTTTTTTGTTCGCCTTCTTAAATAATTCAATCAAAATTATGTTTCATTTAATAAATAATAAACTGAATTGTTTCAAATACATCAAAAAAGCATGCACAAGTTCGATCAACAGATATGACATATCTTGAGTGGATTAAAGATATGTTTTCTTCCTTGTTGTTTGGTTCATTTTAAAACTTTTCAAAGTTAAAGTCGGCAAAGAAAAAAAAAATGTTTGGTTTGAAAATGAAATATTAATAGTAAAACAAAAAAACATTTTGAGCAACATCAGATGCTGGTTCCAATTTCAATAAACGTTTCGCAAAGCTTGTTGCAGTTTAATAATTTTTTAAGTTACATGCTTGATTAACTGCAGATTTTAATTTCATGATTTTGTGTATTGATTGCAGAGATGTCCATCGCGGCGCGGTAGCGGTTGTTTTTTTAACTAACTATCGCGGCAGCGGCGTGGTAGCAGCAGGTTTTTTTGGAGAACAATGCAAAAATGCATGAATTCGAACAGAATTTCAATGTTTCCAAGTGCAAAACAATGAGATTCAACGAATCTTATCGATTGGTAACAACAGCTCAAGTCCTGAACAGTCACAGATTGTAAAATTCACAACATTATTCTAACAATCATCATGGCAGCGGCGCGGTAGGTTTTCTGTTTTTATCACCGCGGTGCGGTAGCGGCGCGTTAGCTTTTTTCTTTTATCGTCGCGGCGCGGCAGCGATCAGTTTTCAACCGCGATGGTCATCTCTGATTGATTGCAATTGTAAATGAGTAAAATAAGCAACTAATTTATATCAACGTTTTTCATCATCTTTCCCTAAATCTTCGTTTTTGTCATTGACATTTGTCAACTAACAATATATTCTTTTCATATTTCAATTCATTGTTCATCTTGAAATTATTCGTTTTTTGTTAAACAATAAGCAATTTGAAGGCGTCCAACTAATTTTTCTAATTTTAATCCAAGTAGTAGATATCATAATTTTGGTCAATGTTCATTAGGCCTTAATAATTAAAATAACTTTAAAATATTTATTAAGTAAACAAATAATTTATATATTTGAATAAAAACATACAAGATCAGGTGATAATTCAATTTCAGTATCACTTCAACTTACATCTTCAATTTTTATTGCATCATCAGCCCAATCTTCAACACTTCTTGCTATTTCATCAATATGAAGGTTTGCAGCAAGTTTTGCTGTTATGTTTGATATTAAACCAAGGGGGAAAGTGCAGGCACCCAGCACCCAGCACCTGCTCAGCACCTACAGCACGTATACCGCATTCTACTGTGAGCATCTACGGTACCTACGGCACTTTCAGCATCTTCAACAACTATTCTATTGTCTTAAGTACTTAAGATAATGAAACAATGATTGCAGGTGCTGAAGGTGCTGAAGGTGCCGTAGGTGCTCATAGTGAAATGCGGTATAGGTGCCGAACAGGTGCTGGCAGGTGCTGTAGGTGCTGGTAGGTGCCGGTAGGTACTGGGAGGTACTGGTAGGTGCTGGTAGGTACTGGTAGGTGCTGTAGGTGCTGAGCAGGTGCTGGGTGCTAGGCATCTGCACTTACCCCCTTGTATTAAACCTGCTTTAATTCTTGTTGACTTCTTGGACATGGTGTTAAAATTAAGTTAGCATGTAGATTTGTTTCAAGTAACTAAAAAAAAATATTTTATTTTGAATTATGAAATTTAACACGAGATTAAGATTAAATGTATGTCTATCTTAATACTTCATATCTAACATATCAATTAAATAAAGAACAAGTAATAACATCTTTGTTGAAATCTCAGTCTACCGACCTATTTCTTTTTTGACATAGAATATGAGAAGTCTTCTTACTTTTTTAAAATCTACATTCAAATGGATATCAGTCAAAGCAGGAACACTAAATTAACTATGACATGGTAATTTCTTGTGATCTATTTTCAAAAAAATCTTATCTGTCAATATCAAAAGCAACATCGATAATTATCATAAACTTCTCTATCCAATAGTACGGGAAAATCTTTAGATAAAGGATATGCTAGACATAGTTAAACATTCTTAGATATTATTTAGAATCTCAAAAGAATTGATATACTGGCACGAAAATTTTTAACTAGATTTCAGGACTTTTAGCTGGAAATATTAGAAAACTATAAAATTTTCTATATTGTTTTTTTTTTTCTAAAGACCTTCAGAAGAAGTATTAAGATGAGAGTTTTTTTTGTTGTCAATAATAAATTACTTTTTCATCAAGTGATTCCAGTGTACAATAAACGCAAGAAATTTAATAATTTTCTCTTAGAAAAAAGAAAAGAACAATCTAAAATCTTATTTTGATTTCATTGTCTAAGAAGTTTAATGCATTCTTCAACATCTCCTAATAGCATTGGAATCTGATCTTGTAAATAAATAAAAGTTAATTTTTCCCAACAATCTTTACCATCTAATTTTGGTCGAACTTCTGTATGAAAATAAAAAAAACAATATTTTCATTAACTTTTGTTCTATAAATAGGTAAATCAACTGTACAAATAACTCCATGATCACCATTAATAAGGGCATACTTTATCATTTGACCATATTGCTTTTTCTTATACTTGTTAATGAACGCTTTTGTTGAGCATCATATAAAATAATATCATAATTTTCACGAATTAATAAAAGACGTGTACCAACCTAAAAAATTAATGAAAAAATTTAAAAAAAGAAACAAATTTAAACTTACAATATAATTTTTTTATCAAGAAAAATAAATTGATTTCGAGCAACCCATATAGCATTCAAATCAGACAAATGACGCCCTTCAGGTTGACAAGTTGCAATAATTACAATAAATTCATATTTTACATATTAAAAATTGCGAATATATGATAAAAATTTTTCCATGTTGCTGCTGATCTATCAAACAAAGAGAAAAGAATTCAATGATGAACACATACTTGAATATTGTGTGTTCGTCTGCTTCGTGTGCTCACAAACGAACATGACACAGACAAGAATGAAAAACAGGCCTAGACAATAACGTTTTTTTCTTTTCTTCTCTCGTCCGTAAGTTATGCTTCATGTTGTCATTGATGATCAATGATAATATGACATAATGAGTGTGTACGTCAATTAAGCATTATCCATACACATACATTGAGATACTGTGATTGACTTTATCTCAATGTATGCGTGTATGTTGATAATAGCTTAATTATTATCATCTTTTCATCACTCTCTGATGAGAAAAAAAAAAAGAAAATTATCTACTTTTTAACGTATAAATATGAATGATTTTCCATGTAAAAATCATTCAATTTATTGAATCAAATTCTAATCTTTTTTTTTATATTTTAGATTGGCTGCAACGATACAAAATTATACAATTCAATTCAAATCAAGACAACAAAAAAATGTAGGTATCAGTTTTTATTTTTTTCTTCTTTTTTTTTTTTCTTTATTGGATCATACAGAGGGTGGTAAGTCCTCTTGCGATCTTTTATATTCATGTTTTTCTTTTTCTTTTCTTTGTTGAGATGAGAATAGTTAGGGTGAGTGAGGTACGTTGAGTTTAGGGTTTCGCTTTATAAGAAGGACTTCCGGGTAGTCCCTAAAAGCCTGGCCAGGAACTGTCTTGGTGTCCGTGGCACACGATCGGGCCCCCAGACTCACTGACATATGACATCGGATGGATGCATGTGGATGATGTGGGTCTTCCCGCGCGTCCATGAGCTTTACGCTCGCCACGGCTCCACCAGGATGGTTCCTGGTCGCGCGCGCGTGCGAAGAGAATAGAATAGCTATGAAATCATTTTTTCATTCCATCACGATTTATTTGAAAGAGAAAGAGAACAAAAAAAAAAAAAAATTCATCATCGTGTTGAATTTCATACGATATTAAATTTTTGTACTCGATGATTTCCGTAATCGACGAGATAGAGATTACCATGTCGATCGAATGATAAACCTATGGGAGTATTGAGTTGATTCGACTGTGCTCCTTCACCGTTTCCACCAATGATGACATTTCCTTGTGTGGCTCCTTTTGGCCAACGCATAATTCGATGATTCCCAAAATCAGTCACATAGACAGTACCCATTTGATCGACAAGCACTCCTTGAGGCCAATGCAATTGTGTAAGACTATTTCCTTGTCCTTGACCACTGGCTACAACAATGCCTTGTTTTGCACCTTCTTCCCATTTCATTACACGATGATTTTCACAATCAGACACATAAACTGAATGATCTCGATCGACAAATACGAAGTGGGGTTGAGAGAGTTGATCGAGACGATTTCCTTTTCCATTGCCACCTGCAACTACTGTCCCTTTAGTGTCACCAATTTTATATCGTCTCACTTCATGTTCTTCGTTGTGAACGACATAGAGATAACCATTTTCGTCCATTGTCAAACCGAAGCAAGAGATATTTGAAATAATTGTTTGTCCACGAGTACCATTTCGACGAGGCCAACGAACTACTCTTTTATTCCACCAATCGCTGATGATGAGACTATCGCTCTCTTTGTCGATAATCACATCCATTGGGCACTTTAACTGATGAGCTCCATTTCCTTGTCCATTTCCCCCAGCAACTATTTTTCCATTCGTTGCACCAGATTTCCATTCCAGAATACGATGATTTCTCCAATCAGCGACATAAATCGTTTGATCATCATCGACGTACAAACCATTTGGACGATAGAGTTGATTGGTTCCACTGCCCCATCTATTTCCTCCAGCAACAGTGATACCATTCTTTGCCCATTTTGCATTTGGATGAATATCAATGGAACTTGCACGCATTGGTACTAAAATGAAACAAAAGTATGGAGTAGAAATAAACATCGATTTCATTGAAATGATTCATTCTCATTTGTTTTAAACGGTATTGAACTGCTCTCAATTACAAAAGCTTTTTACTTATGAACTTGTTTAGAATCTGGTTTTTCTCAATGTTGAAAACAAAACATTGTTGATTTTTCTGAAATATTTTGAAACTAACTAAAATTTAACTGGTAATGTGAAAAATTGCGATAGACTCGGATTTTTATCGTGAATGAAATTTTCTTTTTTTTGTCGAATTTTTCCAACATATTCACTGATTTCGTTAGTTCAAGTTTGAAATATATTTAGATTTTGCATGTCATCAATTTAAAAATTATTTCATTTTTTATTGTTTGGATTTTACACTAAAATGAGTTATAATAGAATTTGAATGTAAGGAAAAACAATTTTGTTATCAGTTGATAGGAAACGGTGTATTATTTGTGTTCGTCACACATTTTTGAGTGAAATGAGACAAAATAAATTTGCAACTTTTATATGAATTCGTTAAAAACATCTTGCTAGTTACGATAGTTAGTTATACTTAACTACCATGCATAAGACGTTTTTGACTGATTCATATAAAAAAATTACAAATTTTTTGTGTAAGTATTGTTCTTTCTTATTCCATTTACGAATGTGTGACAAATATAAATCATACACCATTCGAAAGTATTTTATGCCATGAATTTTGCATCATACTTATTATTGAGTAATTTATTCCTGAATCTCAAACAAACAAGTAGTTTGTAGAAAGACTAATCGAAGTGCTAAATAAGATAAGTTTAGATAAAAAAATACGTAAGTTCAAATTTTAGTAGATAAGAAGAACTCAAAAACAAATCTTTCCCAAATTCAAGAATATTCGAAGAATCTGTCATGTTTATTATTCTGCATTGTAGCACAAACAATAATCTATATACGAATCAATCAAATCTTTTATTTTGAATTCATTTCTAATGTATTACAAATTTTCAACTTAATAGGGTATGGGACACGGTTTTTTAAACAATAGCAGTTTCGATCAAGGATCGATTTCGAACTTTCTAAATTTAAGTATTTTCGCTTCTTTATAAGACGATACGAATCTCCTATGAAAATCTTGATCTAAAATGTTTGCAAGTTTGTGTTTTGTAAGTTATTCAATAGGTGTAAATTTTTGGGTATTCTCACAAAAAAACAACGATCGTAAAAGATTTCATCATGTTTTTAGCTATTCTCAATAGTAATAAGTGTGAAGATTTCTTCTTCACATTGTTATTTTATCGCATTCTGCACTGGTTAAATCTTAGAAGAAAGTTTTGTTTTGTTGGTCTAGAATTTTCTAAAGATTTATATCGATACTGACTTGAGCTTTAGACTAGAAACAATACTTCTATGATTATATCTTGAATGGACAGTTACAGAACTGATGAAGTTAATAAAAAATGTCATGCAGTTTTATAAACTCCCTAAAAATAATTTAAATAACTTCATCGTTTTTGATTTGTCTATGAAGAATCTAGTTATAATTGAGATCTTGATTAAATTTAATACTATTTAATCAATTTTCATTTTTATTACACGTAATATCATGTATTTTTAATATGTTTAATGTCTCAGTGCAATTGGAAGAAAGTACATTTTAGTATTATTTCTTTTCTTCCATCGACAAAAACAAATACATTTAAAACGGTATGAGACCTTTAATTATGTGTCAAACAACTCGAAGATGAGAGTCAGAAACAAAACAATACTTTCTGCTTTTTAAATCAAAGAGATTGTGAGACATAAAATTCGAGTAGATAATTTTATTTTCTACTTATAGATGATGGCATAGAGCTATATGAGATGCTTATTAATATTATAGATTTATTTCAATTAAATCGAACTTCTCAAATATCTCTTATACACATGGAAATAATCAGTCTGATCGGTTACCTTGCTTCGTTTTTTTGCACATAAACTTCAGTCTTATTTTAGAACAAGTACAGTCAACATTTGCTCTATATTTGATATTATATAAAATCCTATTCATTATTTTTCATTTTTCTATATTAATAATATAAATAACAATTAGTTTTAATTTTAATTTTTCTATGTTGGTAATATACATAACAGTTAGCTTTATTGCTTTTATTTTCTATATCAATAATACAAGAATCTTAATTTTCATTTCTTGTTTTTCTAAATTGGTAGTTTAGAAAATTTTATTTATTATTTTTGATTTTTTATATTGATAATATAGAAAATCTCAATTTTAATTTTTGATATCTCTATAACGATAATATAGAAAATCTTATTTTTGAATTCTTATTGATTTTAATTGATAATATAAAATATCAGTTAGTTTTAATTCTAATTTTTCTATATTATCGATATAGAAAAATACAAAATAAAAACTAAGATTTTTTATGTCAACAATATACAAAAAATAGAGAATAAAACAAATTGTTATCTTTGTTACCAATGTAGAAAAATAAAAAATAACATTCTCCATATGACCAATGCAAAAAATAAGAAATTAAAATCAGCATTTTCTAAATTATTATTATTACTATAGACAAATAGGACATAAAACTAGCTGTTTCTATATCATCAATATGGAAAAATAAAAAGTAAGATTTTCTATGCTATCAATATAGAAAATAAAAAATAAATAGGATTTACTATTTTATCACTACAGAAAAATGAGGAATACAAGTAACCGTTTTGTACTCTATTAATATAGAAAGGTGAAAAATAAGAATAACCATTTTCTACACTATTAGTATAGAAAAAGAAGAAAAAAACTGACGTAAACTATTCGAGTCTTTTTCCTAGGTACTGGTCTTCATCGGAAAGCTGATGGAATCAACTATTCTCGAATAAGGGAAAGAAACAGGACAGACCATACACGATCAGATGCTAACAGACAAGATCTACATTATGTACTGTGTATGTTTCTTTTTTTGGATCTTATATGATCTGTTAAGATCTGACAAGAAGGATCCAGTCTGTCCAAATCAGTGTCTTAATCATTGAGTCTTGTAAGATTATTTGCTGACACCGCACAATCAAAATCTGAGAACATCTTGAAAAAAAATGAACATATAAGATATTGTCCGATATTGTAACAAAATCATAGAAAAAACCTTACAAGGGTAAGACCTTATTGGATCTTGCAGGATCTAAAATCTATTTTTTCTGGGTGGGTATGAGTGCGGCTATAGATGAATCATTTACCCACCCATCGTGGTAAGAATTTGAACATATAATTTCACCAATATAAAATCGGAAAATCTAATAAAAAAATTGCTTTTCCATAAAGGTCATAAAAAACAGATCAGTTGTTAATTATGAATTGATTTGGAAATTCGCCAATAATAGTAAACCTGTATTCTGACTTTAGATAGCCTATTATCCAAAAATATGCAGCACTACTTACAAAAAACCAAAAATCTCGCTTTCAATTTTGCAACTTATGTCTACATGGTTTCCCACTATAGACAAGCCAAGTGAAATTGAAATATAAATACTGACATGATTGAAACAAGAAAAGAATATATCCTATTGTTCGGATGACAGGAAAATATATTTATTTACCAACGCTATTATCTCGATAATCTTGCATTTCAAGTTTTTCAACAATAGCCGAGAAAGTGTAAATTAAATTAAAATAGACTCATATCTATTCAATAACTTCAACGAATTGCCACCTTGACGTATGTAGATTAGGTTTCGTGTTTAGATTCTTTTCTCCTAAATTCTTAGAACTAAATAATTGATACAATTGAGTTTATTTGAAAAAAATTGTTTACGTTAATCTTGAAAAATTTTCAATATAATCGTAAGAAATGATCACTCGTAAAATCCAAACAAGGCTCATAGCTTCAGATTGAAGTAACAATGAATTTAGCTTATTTAGGAAATAAACAAATGTTAATCAAAACTAAACGGGTTGCAATCAATCAATTAAAATTCAAATAAACTAATATAATTCTGTTTTTAGAAATATAACTGATTTCAATCATTATTTTTATAGAAGATTCGAAAAAAAAAATCAAATTTTCTTCAGGTGATTTGACTCTTATTTTAAGCATATTAAAGGAGCCACACCCCTCAGAAAATCAAATTTTTCCGAGACGAGTCGAAATTGAAGTTTTATCGTAGGAAGATGCACCAAAATCTCCTCTTTCAGAACATCTATGATTTGTCAAAAAATGAATTGATTTTGGCGTACTTATCGTCTAAAACTCGGCTCCTACTGTAATATTTTTCGAGAAATTCTCAGAGGTTTTTCCAAGCTTTTTCGATTTTTTAGGCTGCTTTCTCTTTGCATCAGCATCTCGTAAAGTTTTTTTCTATATTAATCACTAAGAGACTATGAATACTTTATATTGAGATCACACTTTTATAGCTTGTCTTGAATATGGATATATAAATCAGGTGATTTTCGAAAAAATCGATTTCTAATACTTATTTTCCGGTTTTCTCAAAACGAATTTTTTCGAGCATACCATTTACGCGGGCAAAGATTTTTCAATAACGACTCCATAAATAAGGGATAATTTGTTTTTTGTTGAATAGAGGACAGTTAGGGCTAGGTCATAATAGAGTCCGATTTTTGAATTTCTCTTTTGCTGAAATAAAAAAGTTAGATATTTCATTTTTGTTAGCAGGGTTTTTGGGTACAATTTCGTGGATTTTGCGGAAAAGGGTTTTTAAAAATCAAACAAAAGGAAATTCAAAAATCGGGCTCTATTACGACCTAGCCCCAAGGGTGCTCTGCAATCTGAAAACCGCGTGGGCTTGTTAGCTCGTATCCTTATTGTGAAATCTTTGTCCACGTAAATGGTAATGAATCGACTAGAACTCGTGCATTTCTTTGAGATTTGGGGAGATATTTTAACCATAAGCTATTCTAGTCAAGACTAACATTCTCTGAAATTTTGGTTGAAATCGGATGAAAAATAACAAACGAGATTTCTTCGAAGTTTAAACGAACTGAAAGAAAAAAAAAATGTGGATCGTTGTCACGCATTAATTTCTCTTTTTTGACTGCTGGGGATAGTTTATAATTATTTTGCAGTGTATTCGTGTTTAAATGCAGATGCATACATTTCTTTCATTAGATCATAGCATCAAACTTTGAAATATTCATTTTTGAGTACAGTTTCAACAATGATCAATACTATGATTTTCTTCGTCAAATTTTTATTCTATTTCATTCGTAGTCGAAAAAATTTTTCTAGAACTTTTTTAAACGATTTATATTCCATGTGATTTTAGAATTAGACGCAGTTTTTTTTTGTTATATTCAGGTTTGAATAAGATTTTCTTCTATACATAGAATGGTTATTCTATTATCGATGTTAAAATTTAGTTATTTTATTTCATCATACTATTCATTATTGCAAGTGTTTTTAAATTTTCATCTCAAAAAATCTTGTCTATTATTCTACGAAATTGTCTTCTAAATTGCTTCGTAATGTGAAATATGTATTCAATGTACAGGGGGTAACAAAATTATAGGCCCCCCCTATGTCACAGCCAGAAAAATGAATACTATATTTTGGAAAGAAATTTCTTTCCAAAATATAATATTCATTTTTCTGGCTATGACATAGGGGGGCCTATAATTTTGTTACCCCCTGTAGTAAATAAAAATTGTCTCTAAGTTATAGAAAGCAGTGAAACAAACAAGTTTTTTTTCTAACAGAGAAAAAGAAAAAAAAACAAGATCAATTTCTTTTTCATTGATTTTAAAGTGCTCTACAAACATACAGATAGACACAAGAATAAATACAGTTGGATTGAATAATAATCATATCCAGAAGTCTATGAATGTATAATATAATCAAAATTAAAAATTCTATTATCGACACTAATATGGGCAAAATACATTGTTTTAAAGAATTTCCGATCATCTCCAAAACAACCTGTAGTTTTTCAAAAAAACTCAAGACTGTCGGAAATATTATAGAATCACTACGAAGCGAGTATCTTATAAATTATTTTTCATTAAACTTTCATCATCAAGAAAATTTAAATAATACATTTTGATACGACCATGTTTGTTATATTTCACTCATGGATTTTTTTGACGACCAGTTTATTTATCTAACAAATAAAGTTCATTGTTCTAAAAATTATTTTTTTTGTTTTTTTTTAATAATTATCGAACATCAATCGAACAATTTTCTTCAATAGGAGACTTCAACAGAGACGTACATTTTTAAATATGGTCATTTTTACATTTATTTGCGATGCGATGGGAGAAGGGACGAGTGATAGTCGTCGATTCGCCAAATTGCTAGATCCGCTAGTGTATGCATGAATGAATATCGCTGCATATCAATTATTAGTATCATTGAGCCATATATCTCTAAGTTTTATGCTATAATAAGAATGAATGGTTTCCATACGAACGTATACACAAATGTAAAAAAGTTAATACAACGTTTCAAGTAATCTCTTTTTCAATATATAAACGAGTTTTGGAAACTAAACACCAATGCATCATCTTATTATTCAAGAATAACAAAGGAACTGTTTTTACATCGAAAACGATAGGATAATAAATTTTGCGATGGTGCTGTCGCACCAATTATTTGTTACATGTAAAAATTCTTGCCTGTTTTTTAGAACTATAACATATTCCCTATATTTTCTTGGTATACTTTATCTTCCTGTTCTATTTTTCTATACCGTGCAAGAACTCACTATGACCTTGTCTTTACGAAAATGAATTAAATGAACAACTGAAAGTAGTATGATACATTACTGTACAATTGAAAAATTAAACGTGCGCTTTGATATACTTTTATAGAAGACCTTTATCATCTTCATATGTTTAATAATAGTTTCGATTTTGATGGATGAAGAGAAATTATGAAATGTGAAGGAAATTTTTGAGAAAGTACTTTTCTTGTTAGATCTTTTTATATTTAATTGTTTATTTACATAAAAACATATTCTCATTCATAGGCAAAGTTAGTTTTTCTATTATTTTACAATTTTCTTTGTTTAGCTTCTTTTTCTATGTAATTGAATAAGATTGTTTTTGCCTTTTGAGTAAACTTCAGTATTAGTGAAAAAGAATCAGTGATATTTTAGAAATCACTCATTTCTCGGTTTGTAATTTAAACCATGAAAAATGTCTTCTACACTATCAAGAACGAATGTTTCATAATGTTTTTTGCCTTTCTTCTCTTTTCCAATCCACAAACACTCCTTTTTGTTCTTAAGCTAGTCTATCTTAGAAAAAAATTTCAGTCTTTCCGAAGAATCTCTTATTGACTTGGATAGTGCGCGAAAGTTTTCTATCTTTCTGTATATTTCTCTGTTGTGTTGCATTCATTTGTTACAAAAGATAATTTGAACATAGGTAACGTACTCTTATTTGACAAGCACGAAAACTGTAAATTTTTTCGCTGATAGAACTGAAAATTCTCTATTATTTGATACGCTTGCGTTTAGATTTATATTTATGCATTGAAAAATAATCCAAGTATTATTTAAATACTCTTCTTGGTAATTAAGAAAAAATGAATTTTGTAACTGTCCGTTTTGTGTTATTTACTTCGCAAAGTCAGAGTGATAAAAAATGTGAAGCTTTATCAGAAGATATAATTACTTGTTCAAAAATTTATTCTTATGTTGCTAATAAACGAGAAATGCACAAGAAAATGATAGGAAAAAATCTAGTTTTTTATGAATCTGAGTGTAGCTGTAACCGAAGAAAAGATCACTACTCATTCACTCTCAACAGATCTCACATTCATATACACACCCACATCAATCTTCAAAGAAATTGGTGAGACATCACTCAAACAGTTTTTGAAAAGCACTTCTCACTTGAGCTTGGTTTTCTTTCAAAAATCAGTCTTTATTCAGAAGCATTCAAATCACGTGAAATAGGATGTATGTGTGACACATCCAAACTCATTCTAGAAGATATTTTATCATTTTACAAATGTGAGTTATGAGTAGGTATAATGTTCATTGAATTTCTGATGACAACATTCGAAAGCTTGATTCGAAAATACAATAATTTTGAAATTTTTCAATTGGATATTCAATTGAATAAATGTTTTTATCCTATTTGTCCTTCAGCATAAATCGTCAATTTACACAGATCAGTATATGACTTATCGACAAACATATTTTCGTTAGACCCATTTCTAAATTGATCTGAAAGTTGCAGTAATATTAAGTGATCGATGTGAAGCACGCAAAATATATGGCGTATAATGCAGGTTCATTTCGCTATTCTAATCCTACGTTTCCTATTTTTACATCAAATCTTCAAGCTTTTACTATTTAAAAGAAACTAAGATTACTATAGAATACATTTGAAGTTACAATTCCGAGCTAATCATTCGATTTTTTTAATTTTCAGATTAGACTTTTTTTCATTTTTACTCTGAATAGATAAAGTTTTTAAGCATCAACAACACAATATGTTTATATTTTTTCCTAAAATGAGTATCCATTGTTATTATGAGTATTTAGCTTTCAAATCATATCTCTTTAAATGTTTAAGTTTAACTGACAACATACGCAACCTTAGTTGTAAGTATCGAAAATTGTTGAAATACTCTTCATTGATATATTTTCGTTGATAACCACTAATAAGAACTAATGAATACAATCCATTTCACGTTGAACAGTCACATATAATATCATAAAGATACAAAAACCAAGTCACTTTCTTGGATACGTTACTGACATACTGAGTTGTAACGAACCATGAGTGATATCTTGAAAACATGATATTACGACAATAAATACCCATAACATAGGAGTGGATATATAAGCTTTTCTCATTATTAACTGCATTGGTGACAATCTATGCTTTCGATGTAAAACGATCGGATATCAGTTCAATCACTAAAAGTGATACTTTTAGGCGCAAAAAAATGTTCGAACAATTTTTCATGTCTTAGTGCACCTATTTGTTGCTTGTTTAAGTTTCTCATTATAAAGTAATATTTCTTGACTTGAACATGTATTTTACAGCTGCTTAATTTTCAAGATTTGAAAGAGATGAATTATCTCTGTTTGGTACTTTGGTTTTCTCTTTTTTTTCTGGTTACCTATTGATTTTATATAAAAACTAAACTTTCAAACGGACGGTTCTGTATAATATTTAAAAGGTATATCAGACTAAATTGATTGATTTCCTCCTCTTCAAAAGCATGAACATATTAAAAAAAACTCAAAACAATCCATAATTTTATTCTAGTCTCACGTATCGCTACATATGTTGTATGATTTATCTTTTGAACATAAGATTCCGCTACTGATGACAAAAACGAGTTATAGAACGTGCAGCTTTGCATAACTTTCCAAAATCTATGAGATGAGCGATTTTTAAACAAATCAGAACACAAGCTGACAATATGTAGCACATATCGAAAGAACCGCATGAAATTTTTTTTTCTTTGTTTTTTGACAACATTTGATCGATATATCTTATCAAAAGTACTCATTCGATAGTTGCTTTGATTCAATCTCGTATTCTATCTTCAGCATTTATCATGTTACGCACCGGAATATGACTGACAATAATGAAAATTTCATGATAAAAAACCGTAGGAAAGAGGAAGAAATGTACAAAACAATAGTGGCTTTCATTCTATCTATAGTGAAAAATTTGTCGAGGGTGGCAGATAGGCCATCTTATGCGGAGTGTGAATGTAGGAATGGGTGTAGATCTTATTTCTAACCACAATCACATTCATACTCATCTCTACACCATCTAGGTGTTTTTTAGACAAGAAAATACTAAATATCTTTTTTCTTAGAATCGCACTGCTAAGATCTACAAGCACTCTTTCATTCTATAACAGCAGAGTTTAATCTAAAAAGGAATCTGTTATATCCTGCACCTTGATATTCTTTTAGATCAAAGACGCACCCATTGACTATAGTGAGACTCCTTTATGAATTCAGGGATATGCGATCAAAGAAACACAGCAACTGAGAAAACGCGAAAAAAAATTTTCATTTTATCGGAAAAACCATATACCTCAAGCAGGAAATGAGGGAAATTTTGAAAAAAAAACAAAGTAGCTAATAAAAAGCTGTTAGAGCCACCCCTTGCGGGATTAAAAATGTGAAACACGATGGATCTATTGTTACTAATTAAGTGGAAATCGTTTTGTTCCATTTCTTTGCGATACATTTGTAGCTAACCGTTTATCTGATGCTTTAGAACTACAGTTTCTCGGTCACGGTCTGCGATGGGTCACGTGAGTGTCTGTCACGGTCTGTGAGAGGAGGGGGGGGGGGGGGGGGCAATTTTTTCCCCCCAACCACCAACACTCCCTTCAGATCGTGTTTCACAAAAGTCATGTGTTTCTTGAAAAAATCAGGCCTCATACTGCAGTTATATGGATTTAGGTCAATTTTCACACTCTTAACAAAAATCAACCGTAGTGAGAGAGGCTTCAAGAATATGCAAAGATTTAATGGTAAAAATGATTCTACTACCTTCAGAAGTTCATCGAACTACTGCACGTTCTACCAAAGTAAGATCTATAGGTATATCAATTTATTTCATAGACCATAATCCATTTTAAGTATCAAAGATTCACTACAAACAACTGATATGATTATTTAGAAAAATAGTTATCAGAAATTTTACAGTGACTCATTGTTTTCTCGTGTTCTTTTGCAGTCTAAAACTAAAAAAGATTTAGATGTGATTTTTCAACATGTTGAAGATAAAAAGATCATAAACAAGCGTGAAAAACAAATCAGATCAAACTTATATATTTGAATGTTTTTATTAATAATGTATCTTTTCAAGAAAGATATAAGTTGGGTACAATAAATTTTGCATGATACTTTTGATGTTACGTTTAATCATGAAATTTTTACGTCTGTTTGACGTTGTCTATTTGAAAGAAAACAAAATCAAAATAAACCCGAATCCTATCGAATATATAATTGAAATTTAATCATGATATCTAACTATAACTAGTCCTTGTTCATCTTTACCAACGTGAATAGAAAAATAAAAAACGTTTCAACACAACATATTTTTGTGAGTTCAATGAAAGCACTATAAATCGACAGATCAATTTATTTTCAGTCAATTGTCTTCGGTAGTCGATCTACCAACTACATTAATTCTTAACTGATTATATGAAAAAAAGATACGACCGGTTGCTAAAAATAGGGCAAGCAATGCATAATAGAAATAGAAATTCGAGAAACAAAGAATCGGTTAACATGTACTATGAGTGAAAGAGAAAAAGAGTCAAACAAGTGAGAAAATCAAGTGAAATAATGCAAGGGTGAACACAATAAAACTGAAGAGGAAGAAAGGAAAAAATATAAATTCGAATAGGGTAAAAGAATGATTGAATCATTAGAAAAATAACGTTTCCCAAACTTCATATAGTTCCTATAATGAAGTATTCTGATTAGATAAAGATCCATGACAACTTAAAGCACATTGTCATCAATTAGTTCGATCTAAGTGAAATCGGCGAATGTCAAAGAATCACGATAAATATAAAAGTATCTTCTTATGTAGAAGAGAAGGCAAACATATCCTAATCTAATTTAATCGCTTATATTCCGTCCTCATGAATTCTTCATTGTACAATCTGCAAATTTAAGAAAAACTGATTCAGGTCGAGATGACAATAGAATAATTTCACTCTCAAATAACCCAATAACAGATCTTTAACTAGATACGAATATTTAAAAACAAGCATCTTTAAAAAAAAGCTTCTGTGAGTATACATGCATGAAAAACGATAGGTATGCTACCTGACAAAAAGATTAGAATCAAATTGAAAATTTTGAGAAAGATAAGACGTAGAAGGAGTTAACCCTACACCTCATTCAAACTGACATCAACCCACACATATAAAAGAAATAAAGTAGTTGGATGTCTTTAAGAATGTCGTATTGTTTTAATATTTGTTAAAAATATAATTGTCATCCTGCTCAAAGGAAATATTTGAGCAAACCTTCAGAGAAAAACTGATTAAAAATACCCTGATTTATTTTTTAAAATAAAAAAATCTTTCAGCATGAATGGCTGTTGCTTTCTTTGAAAGTATTAAAATTCATAGAATTTGCTTTGTAAACTGGTAAAAACGCTTAAATCTAGACAAATTTTAACACCTTTCTATAGAAATCTTTATCAACTAAGTAGATTTATAGGTATTTAGTCAATCAGAATCGTAAATTCTTTGGAGAGAAATTCAAAAACTCATCTCTGAGCCTTATTTAGAAGATTGACTGATTAGTTCACGTCTTTCATATACTAGCGGCTTCTCGATGTTTTTTCAAGTATTCTAAAACACTTTATTCATTTTTTTAAGTATCTGTTCAAAATTTTCATACGAGAACCGAGTCTTAGTTTTGTCAAAATATTATAAATAGCACAAATAATTGATAAAGAGAATTATATCTTTCAAAACTTTCTAGGATGCTATCAATAGATTTGCAAGAACGGGAATTGCTGATCTTCGAAAGACAAAACACTAATCCTAATGTGACCTTGATATGAAAATCTAAGAATTCGAAAAACAATCTTCAAAAATAGTTTTTAGGAAATTTCTTCAAGATCTTGGATAATTTGTTTTTAAAAATCAGAATTGCATGCTGTTACTAGAGTGAAATCGTATGCAGCAAAATGGACTATGAGATCAAGATCTTAACAAGAAAGTAGTATGATTCATCGAAATCCTAAGCTTAATTCAGTTTCATGTCTATTCTTAGAAACTTCACGATAATGTTTCACGAACTTTTCTGACTATTTTCAAGGATAGGCATTTCAAAGAGCGTGTACGATTAATACTTATGGCAATACGGATTGTGACTACAGATCTTAGAGATTCCTTCAGTATCTGTGAGAATGCTTTTCTCAGAGCACACTCAGACAAATAATAACAACAAAATCATAAAGAAGTTTTCCAACAAATATCAGCAGTGTCAAAGATCCAAAAAATGTCCACTTTATCAAAAGTCCCACTAACATATATGGGACCTTACATACATTATGAAGTATCATATATATGAGTAGCGAAATGAAAGTAAACCATGTATACGCGACTAACGGATATTTCCTTTTTCCAACGATCTTTTCTTTTCATTTGAGCGGATTTATTCACATATATATTACAAAGTTTCGGTTAAATATAAATTAATAGGGCAAATCTATTATATATACATTTATATTTATAATGGACTAGAGGATATTCCTTCGCTTCAGTGTACTCTTCTGTTCTATAAATCATTTTTCTTTTTACATGATTTAATTCTTATAAATGAATACAAGAGAGATTTGAATAAGTTAACTCTTTTCGTAAATGTCATCAAATAAATAGTTCTTGTTTTTTCAATGGACTTTTAAAAATCAAAAAACAATTTCCTTATTCTATTGTTTACAACTGTTTGATTATATACGAAAGAGAGTTTGATCAATATACACGAGTATAAACTTTTATTGTTTTGTACATATCATATACTA
>CAJNOP010002007.1:0-20818 GCA_905250075.1 Rotaria sp. Silwood1 | reverse complement strand
GTGGGTGGGTGGTGTGGATGTGGGTGTGGGTGGGTGGTGTGGATGTGAGTGTGGGTGGGTGGTGTGGATGTGGGTGTGGGTGGGTGGTGTGAATGGGGGTGTGGGTGTAAGACTAGAAGAAGACAGAACCCACACCCATAACAACACCCACACCCACACCCACATCCACACCCCACACCCACACCCATACCCACACCCCACCCTAGATTAGCAAATAAACCATTTACCATCATTTCGATCTGTTCTTGCCCAACAAGAAGAGGTTCCGAATATTGAGACTCAAATTTATTCAGGCAAGCCATTAGTTGTTGATCAGTTGAAGATGACAATTTAGCCGATGTATTTTTTGACTTCTGTTTTTTTGTGACTCGATGATCAACAAAGTTAGGTGTTTGATCTTTTCATGATTGATGAGCATCAACATGATGATGACTATTAGCAGATTTCTGAACATGTAGCATGTTGAATTTCTGAGTTCCAGTTTGGGATTGAAACAAAAACTAGATGAACCGCTAGTACAATCAAAATAGATTTGAGTATTCTAAGGAATAATAAGTAGGAGTCCACTTAATCGTTTTCGTTGACATTTACAAGTATGTCTTATTATTATCTACCGTTTGGCCGAGAGAAAGACCGGAATAAGGATGGCATCTTAAACTTTACTTTAAAGTTAAAGTATTTCTTTAAACTTAAAAGGTTTAAGTTCAAGTACGCGTAGCAGGCTTCAATTTTAAATTCTAACTTTGACAAAACCGAAATGAAAGTAGAGATTTTTTCACAAGAGAAAAGTTTTTTAAGAAAAAAATGATTTTGTATAGAGTTTGATCAAAGATTTCCGTGTCGAGGAATCTGAATCTAAAGGCGACTATGACCTTTTGACCAGATAACTAGATATACGTAGCCTTATAGAGGAAGACTTCCTCTATCTAATGGTGTATGTATTATTAAGTTCTGTTGCGTACTAAAATTTTCGATAGATGGCGCCATATTTGCTGTGCCTACTATAGAATATACAGCGAATGTGGCGCCATCTATCGAGAATTTTGGTACGCAACAGAACTTAATAATACATACACCATTAGATAGAGGAAATCTTCCTCTATAAGGCTACGTATATCTCCTTATCTGGTCAAAAAGTTAGCTGTAAGGCATAGTCGCCTTTAGAGTTTCTCGACACTTTTTGTTCGATTTTTCATAAAAGTACTTCTTCATATACAAAATGAGTTTTTATTTAACAATCAAAGTTTTTACGAGAAAATGTTACTAAAACACTGATTTTCTCAAAAAAAATTATGTAACAGAAAAAAAACAGTTTTTTCGCAAAAACTTTTTTCTACATTACTCTTTTGTGAAACAAAAAATTTGGCTTTTTTTCAAAACCAATTTTTACGAAAAAACTGATTTTTCTTCACAAAACTGTTTCACAGCGAAACTGTTTTTGCAAAAGAAAGTTTCACAAAAAACATCTTTTATAAAAAATATTTTTGTAAGTCACTTTTTTCGTAAAAATTTCAAAAAAATTGATCACCAATCTGTATTCCTCGATCACCACAGACCTTTGATCGAATGTTATAAAATATCGTTTTTTTCTTAGAAAGTTTTTTTGGTAAAAAACTTTTCTTTAACTTGAAGTTTCCATGGTACTTACCTTGATAAAGTGAGAGACTAAATACAAGTGTCTTGGTGAAAGAAAACGAAAGAAATGAGCTCGTCCACTTGATATGTGTCTTTCTATACTCCATTCGGCCGTTATTGTAAGCATTCAGAAACCGTCGAATTGGAAAATTAAGATATTTATTTATCATTGGCTATTTTTTTCAGCAATTGTAAGAACAGCGCATTGTTTAGCAGATACTGCGATCACTGCGTCGCAGCTGCGAACGCATATACGTTGTAGCGAACACAGTCTATTTCTTTAAGCTCAGCTGCGGCTAGTACGTCGCAGTTACGCGGAACTGCGACGCAGTTCTTAAAAACGTGGTGACATGGGTACAGAGTTTCTATGGATGGATGCGGGTACAGTTATTTTTTCACATCCACACTCTCATCATGAGACAGATGCATGTCACATTTCAAGGAAAACAAATTAATTTTCATGAAAAAAAGAGGCTTAAGAAAAAGACTAACGCTTTTGTCCGAGCGTCATAATTAGGTATTCCTGTAAATGACACAGACTTCCAGATGATAGCATTTATCCTACTAACTACCCTTTTCTGCGGAAATTGTGCATGTCAACTAGAAGTAGTGAGAAACTGTTCTGGCTCTATAGCATATTCAATTTGGAAGTATCTTAACTCAACTCTCTTCAATATTTACTGATTATACACACGTGAATCAATTTGCTTCATGCCTTCCTTTCTGCATACATATAAAGAGCGCACTTATGTCATATGATCCTTTTTTTTTTATAGAATTCGAACTTCTGCTAAAGATAATAATATTTAATCTGGAATTATACAATCAATTCGAATTTAACTTTGAGATGGGCAACTCCAACCCAAAGTACGACTTAAGCATAGCAGAAATGTCTATTTCTGAAAGTCCAACTAAAAAGAAATCAGCAATTATAATCATTTGTTTTCTCACTGATTCGGATTAAATCGATAATTCTAGTCATGAATGAATGATACAAGTCTTCGATTTTATATTTTTCTTAATTTGCAAAGCTACTCTTCTCAAATCAATTCAAGATCGAATAATTCTTTTAAAATATTAAGTGGTATGGATGGTTTCGTCTTGCAACATGAATCATCCTATATAAACCATTTTGTGGTGGACGTCATTTTCAAAGTGTTTCATATGACTGCTCATAGGAATGAGTCAATTCTTCAGTATGTTGAAAACTATTAACAATTCGAGACAGGATTGTTCCGATAATACATCTTATTTGTTCGCAAACAAGTTGAATCAACGGAGATTCATGCATTTCTTTACAGAAAAATGCTCCGGCAAAAAAAAGATGTCCCTGGTATTATAGATTAATTATAAAAATTGGAATGTACCTGTGGTAACCGTTTAAGGGAATCCAACGAGTTAAGGGAAACCGTGTAAAACGAATTGAGGTCACGTTAGAACTCTCATGGCGGGCTAAGAAGATTCAGAGTTTGTAAAGCATGGATATTCCATATTTTACTAATACTGACGTTCATTGGTTCGCCATTAGAACTCCAATGTGATCTCTATTCATTTTACGCTATTTCCTTTAACTCGTTGGATTCCCTTAAACGTTTACCACAGCCCTATTGCCTAATATATGAACTACTACAAGACAACTCTTAATGATAATATGCAATCATAGCTTTTACAGACAAGTAGTATCTATTATATGGTGTTTGCTCGAGCTAGATGCTTAATTACAGCATAGATCTTGTTTCAAAAATTGACTAGTGACATTATTTATTTTATTTTTATTTACAACTATAGAATAAGCATGAAAGCATGTCAAAGATGACTCATACACATTCATGACATAAGTAAATGAATCATATGCCATTAACATGTTTTTGGTTGATCAGTTCTTGATCTTAATAAGACTTATTTTGGATATTCATGATTGATATGCCATGAAAAAAATAACATACAAATTTTCAGAATACTTACCTTAATCATTAGTGGAATTACCTTAACATTGAGCTAATAAGTTTTATGAATTTGTTATATGATATATACTTATAATATATTAGAATGCAGCCTAAATCAGTGTTTTTTTCGAATTGTTCTGTTATATGTTCACAGTCTAAATGAATGATATAAATGCAAATCATCGTATTGCTGCATGTTTGCATCATTTCTATTGATCTAATCTTTCTATTACATATGTATACGATATATTCGAACATTTCGTTTATAATTACGGTCTATGCTAACGTGTTCCGATCTGGAATAACTTTCAAAATGCTTTTAGAAACAAATAATGAATGTATCAAAATGGTTACATAATGATTTTTTTTAGTATCCGGTGTCTACACGTAATATAGTTTTAGATCAATTCATCATACATCCGATATATATGACAAGTTATTATCAATTGACAAATAGTTTTCAAACATTGGCTATTTCTGAATAGTAGAATAACGATTACAAGGTTATATTAATTCGTAATCTTACTGTGTAGAATTACAAAATGAATTGGATAAGTATGCAAATAATATTTGAATGCTGACAACATTGTACACCTACGAACATTTGGTCATATTGTATAGTAAATGTCCGATAATAAACTGTTACGATATGCGAAACATATTTGAATGGTATCGTCAATATTGATGCTGATATTCTCTGATTTTTGCTTTATGTGATTGTCACATAGCTTTATTTCAAGTCTATCAAGATAAATGAACCATTGAATGCCTATCCATGCATCTATTTTATGTTTATGAAATCATGAATAATTATAACTCAACTATATCACATAATTGTGATATCTGAACGATTGGAGTCATAGTACTTATTGTATCTTTAAATTTTAGATATTTTACTTTATTTAATATCATTTTAACAGAATGTCTGTACTATTTAATTAGCACGTCCTATATTCTTTGGTAATACTTGCAATAGTATTTCATCAAAAATTTCGACGCGAGATACGAGCTGTATGTGAATTGAATCGTAATAAACTATTCATTAATCATATTATTCCGGTAGAAATATTTTGATTTCTGCTTCTTACGAGTCGACGTACAATATATAATCTAAACACTTAAGGAATATTCTATACTTTCGTGATCTATACGATGAAGTCTTTCAAGGACACTTGACTTTTTCTTGATGAAATAAATGAATGTATTTAAATAAGATTTGTCCAACTTTATTGATATACTTTTTTTTCGCACTCATCGTTGTATAAATCATTGATCATCATGGTAAACGACTAGACAAACAAATGTTCAGTCAAATGTTATATAGTCTAAGAGTTATTTGTTTGTATAAGTTTATGTTTTGTTTAATTTCATAATATACCTATACGTCAAATATATTTAGTCAAATATGATGTATTCATTGAGAATTTTTGCAAAAACGAAATATTATTTTCACCTTGTAATAGTAGTAGAATCAATCAAATTACTCCACAAGTTAATTATTTGTTCAACACTGATGTAATCTTCGAAAGATTATTATATTACTTTACTTTTATTTTCTTGATACTGTTCATTTGACGCTTTACATTTATTGATTCCAGTACTTATTCTGTTATGCTATAAACAATGACTAACAATAAGTCTACAGGAACAGTATTTCAAATCAGACAATACTTGTACGAAAAACTAATTGGTTGAAAAAATTCAATTAAATGGCTCTGCTAACCCACATGAACACTTCCGACACAGGTTTCTTTCCAAACTATTATAGTTCTTATATCTTTGAACATCGCGACGATAAATTATTTAACATTATCATTACAATTATACTAAGTGAGTATTAAGTTAAGATAGAAGTAAATTATATGTTCAGAAGATCCATGAAAGATATAATCATAAGAGTTTAATGCTGCTTGTGGGAAATTCTATAACCGATTTAGAACAAGAATTATCGGCACTAGTCATTTATTAATCAGGATTTTCTTGTATTGTTTTAATATATGTCTAAACTATTATTTATTACTAATTTTGTCACTTTTTTTCTTTGATTAATTAAAATAAACATAATATTCGATGTTATTCTCTATATATTTGATCCGAATTAATTATATTGTGTCACGAAAATTTGATTGTTAAGTATTATAATAATTTATAATACCAAGAGTAAATAATGTATAATTGAATTCGATACAGAATTTATAATCTATTTAATAGACGATGAGTTTTTCAATCAAATATGAAGCGATCAACAAAGATTATGTTTTTGCCGTTGAAACGTATTTAATCAAACCATTACCATAATCGTGAATCCTATTTGCTTTTAGTTTCTTAAAAATAAGAAAAAACATTTGAATAAAATCAATTGTCTAAAATAAATTGAAATCTTACCTTTTCATTATCACTGAACCAAAATATTGTGGAAAAATCATAGTACAGAATTTCTCTAAAATTTAAAAAAACTGATTTCAGTGTGTTTCAAAAGTACGTACGTTTAAAATACATTCGAAATTTTTTTTCGGAGTATCCTATAGATGCTTGAATAATATCATTGACTTGTTTTATTTTGTCCAGAAATGTCAACTTTCCAACGCAATAGTTTACCACAGAATATAAATCAAAATTACACATCTATTGCAGAAATAAAATTCAGTTCAACAGTTGTTGGTAAGTTACAATTATGAATGGATTATTTGACATAAAATTTATTTTTCTATGAAGTATATATACCAAATGCAATAGAAAATAATGATACAAACGTTGCTGGTCCAGAAATACCATTCAATATTGGTAAGATACGTTTTTATCTAGAATTATAAGAAAGTGCATGAAAATTATTTTTTCAAAATACTCAAACAATGAATGATTAAAAACAAGGTATCATGCAAATGTTGACTGCAGTTTTCATTTCTATTTTTAATTTCAAAAACGAAAATAGATTCAAATTTTGAAATGCTTGAATCAAGCAATTTCTTATGCTATATAATTTATTTAAGACGAAATATTGTAAATAGATGTATTGTTTTTTTTATTTAAATATCATAATTCGATTTGAAATTAAAACTAACTATTACTCTGTTTTCTCAGATACAGTTAAAGTTCATTCGTAATCAACTTATTATAGCTAAATAGGAAAGAACTTTGAAAAAACAAGAATTTTTATCTATGAAAGTTTATACTCACTCTTAGATTCATAAGATATTGGGTTGCCTATTTGATTATCAATTGTTATTTCTTCATTATTTTATCGAATAAATCATCCTTTGATAAATCTAATTTTCTTCTCTTTCTATTTTTTTTGTTTTTGATATATAACATAACGTCTTAAATGAGTTTGAATGAATTTTTTATTGCTAAATCTTTCGAAAGATTCTTGGATAAATTCTATACATCATTATTTTACTTTTCAAAACAAATATTATATTAGCAATTACGATGGATATTTTACAGAGCTAATCGTTTTTTCTTTGCAAAATAAATTAATTGGAGTTCTTTTCTTTTTTACTTCTGCAAATTATTCGAAATTAGCGTACTGAATGAGTCTGCTCTATTCCAAAAAACTCTTCCTATTTAAGATTGTCTGCTGAACTATGTCGAGTTAATTTCGCTTCTCAGTTTTGTAATTTCTTTGATAGATGTTGCTGCTCTTATTCCTCAATTCAATGTCACAACTGCTAGTCAAGAACGTAAGCCTAATTGTTTTAATCTATTTATTTAAGATTCTGTCACATTAAAACTCAAGATACTGACAGTTTTTCACATTTCGAAATAATGCCGAGGCAATGTAAAGGGTAGAGTTCTACATGGGTACTAATTTTCGTATTTGTATCTGACTCCTTTTTAAACCTTCCATTCCTACCCCTTTAAAAAGTTAGACTTATTGAAATTAAGACAAATACATAGGAAGATAGCCTGTCATAAACAATAAGAACTTGTCGTGGATACTCCATTTTTTTCGAAAAATTCTCAAGATTTTTGATAACTCTAATTCAAGAATCTTTTTTTTTCGTATACTCAAAAAGTGAATACATTCTAGAATCGGTCAGTGTGTCCGTCTATTCGTTTACACGGTAAATTTTCAAAGAAGAGTCCTATCGTCAGTTCAGTATTAACAATAATTCGGTGAACTTCGAAGCTGAGAAGGATTGTCCGAGCCGTTCCTGAGTTATTGAAAAAAGAGTCATATTTCCCTATGGCTTTCTATGTGAAAATCGACCCATCCCCGCTTTCGTAAAAAGTTTTTTTTCTATCATAATCTAATAAAACCCTAACTATTACATACCATTCGATAGAGGATTTCACGAGCTACAAAATGGTATACAAAACATCAAGAAATAAGAAAGATAATTAAACGCATATAGGTTCTGTTCTTGTCCACGCTCTAATTGATCCACATCTAGAGTTCTATTTTCCGATCACAGAGGTGATACTTCGAAGTTTTCTGGACCGAAGAACTCGTATCTGTACTCAACTTGCCTCAAAGCCCCATTGGTTGAGTAGTGACCAATAGAAATCAAGTAATAGGAAAAACGATTTTCTAACTGTAAATGAAGATGAAGAGTTCAAATCTAAGCTGTATTCATCATCAAATCCTATTGGTTGAGCATTAGCTAATAGAATCCGAGTTTTTATAGAAAATGTTTGCCCGACTAATTTTTATATCCAGAGTTTCTAGGAGGAATAATTTATCTCATTCAATTTTTGAAGTACACATGTCTGTTGGATTCAACTCCGAGATTTCCACATTCATTTTTTATTTGAAAGAGTACCAAAAACTACAGTGCCTATGAGAGCATTCTTTTGATAAAGCTTTGTTATTATTATATTGATAAGTAATTTTCATTGTACGAGGATGTGGATGTGGATGTAGATGCTTTTATCTCCGCTCATACATCTACATCCACACAACACCTACACTCATTTCAATTGTAGACTCTACAGTCAATATACAGCTGCAGCATCATTCAGTATGCATTAAATAATCATATCGAAAAATGCTACCCAATAGTAAAATAGAAATTCCGAATTATTTACGCAGTGACTCAGAGTAATCTATAACTCGTATAAAACGAAACAAGTGGAAGATGACTCATCTCACTTCACTTTTCGATTGGAAAGAATCTTATCAATGACAACACTGTCATATTCATAATAATGTTAAACGATAGTTGTAGACTGCTATACTTTTTTGAAAAAAATTCAGTAGTTTCTAATGTCCATGAAAAAATTGTTGATTAGTTTCGATTCTCATTCTATGATTTCACATATGAGAGGCAAAACTACATTGATGTATTGAGTCAGTCTCAATTGACGTTTTTTTTCTCAAAATAATCAACAATCTCATATTTACACTACTGTTTACAACGATTCTGAATATTTTATATGTTTTGTTCTTAGATCTTGGTATTGAAGGAAAAATTAAAAAAATATTAACACTAGTAAAATGATTCTCCTATAATCAGCAAAATCTCAATTTCCTTAAAAACGTTTCTCTCGTATACAAATTAAAATATTAATTAAGCACAAACAACTAGTTACCTTAAATTTGCTGCTCTGCACAGTTGATACTGTTAGAAGATATGTTTCTCAAGGTTGTCATGTCTGGTTTTAGTTTCATTGCTAGACGAGATGCTTATTAAACGTTTTCTATTTCGATCAAGTGAACAGATTGGAATTTCAGTACTTTGTAAGCAGTCGATGAAGAATGAGGTAGTAGATTTGATGCAGCCGTCAGTGTCTTTTTGTCGAAATGTCAATATCTAAAGAGTATCTAATATTTAAAATAATGAATTTGAAGTTTATCGCAGAATGTTAAAATATTTTTTTATTTTACTTTGTAGCCAATATTCAATTTAGCAATGTAACAGAGCGAGTTTAATTCCATGCAAGATGAAAACATTCTTAATCAAGATATTCACCATAAAATGTGTCTTGTTACTTCAACTCCATTTCTTATCTTCTCTTAGTCAAATAACATGTCTTCTTAGAAATAAAATTGATGAAATACGTTGGTAGTTGCCATTTTTTTCCTTTCAATACCAAAATGAACTTGAGACATAAACGAAAATAAAAATATATGACTACTGCACATTCAAGTGAAAATCGACGAAAAGCAAATCGAAATTGAAGAAACGAATGGATGTTTTTATTTATATAATATACAGTCACGTGGAGAAATATTCTTTACTTTCAATATACAGAACGATTTCACCGGGTTTTTTTCTTCATTCTTTATTTGCTTTACGCACATAAAATTCAGTTCTTACTCATACGCTACCTGCATTTGGCCATGTTTTTATGCAGAACATATCACTTTTCCATTCGTACGAATGCACTGTCACATATGTAAATGGGGAAAAAACGAAACAAATTGTGAAAATCATTCATGCGTATAAAATCGATTTTACTTGTATTCGTATAAAATATTGCCAGGAAATGGCTGATATCAAATTTGAGCGTAGGGATTTGATAATAAAGAGTGGCATCTACACACTTCTTACTTGTGGTATTCTATGCAGCTTTGTTTATAACGTTTGAAATATCTTCTGCAATGATAAAAATTCTCTTAAGAAGGTGTTCATCAAAACCAAAAATAATGAAAATCAACCATACTGAGTCAATTTTGTTTCTTGCTTTCTTCCGAATTGTCGCTGAAGTTTTTTCGCCTTCTTTCTTCATGGCAAAATTTTTATCTTTTTTTGTGTATTTTATTCTCGCTTTTCTTTTTCAATTCTTTTCATCCACATACTCTATTTGGAATTACTGCACCTGATAACATTAGAAAATTCAAGATAAAGAGCACAATATCTTTACTCGTCAACAAGAAAAAAAAACATATTTGCACAAAGAAATGGACTACATGGATATTGTGTACGCCGATATTTAACTTCTAGAGAATATGCGATAATTGATGCCGTTCAGTAATAAATAATAACTAATAAAGACACAGATTACGAAGAACTTATTACAAATTCTGATTTAAAAAAATGAATAGGCTACGATTATTCTCAAAATGAGTTCATATTCTGTCTCATTCTTTGATAAAAGACACGTACATGACTATAAACAATAGGCAACTATTGTGTTGGTAGATCCCACCCGGTCAGACAAAAATTTTGAAAAACGCGTTCAAGCGCACAATCGGAAACAACGATTATGAGCCATTAACTTTCATTCAAAAAACGCATAAAAACACGTTTATTGCCGTTTTCTGTAACTTTCTGGGCGTCAAGACGGCGAAAATTCCACCTTCTTTGAGCATTACAACGCACTATTATTTTAGAAATTAAAAAGAATACGTTTTAACGCTGAAAAACTGAAATTTTTGCTGTTTTGACGCCCAGAAACTTACAAAAAAACCCAGGATGTGGCTGGGGTATGGGTGTGGCTGGGGTATGGGTGTGGGGTGTGGGTGTAGGTGTGGCTGTGGCTGTGGCTGTGGCTATGGCTGTTGGGTGTGGGTATCAGTTTTGAGTTTGATCACACCCACACCCACATCCACACCTACACCCACACCCACACCCCACATCCACACTCACCCACACCCCACACATACACCCACACCCACACACCAACACCCATCCACATCCACACCCACACACCCATACCCACACCGACACCCACACCCCACATCCACACCTACCCACACTCACACCCCACACATACACCCACACCCACATCCATCCACACCCACACCCACACCCACGCCCACACCCACACCCACACACCCAACCCACACCCACCCACACGCACACCCACGCCCCACCCACACCCCACACCCACACCCACCTACACCCACACCCACACCCACAAACCCACACCCACACCCACACCCCACACCCACACCCACACACACACCCACACCCACCCTTTACTGAGAACTTGATCGAGCTTGCAGCTTTTTAAAAAGCATTTAAAAGCTATTTGGAAATCTTTTCTAACTTGCTGTATGATGTTTGTTATTCTACAAACATTAATCAAAGGACATATTATTGAACTGCAAACAATCTTAGCTCTTTCGTCCGTCTTCATCTTCATCGGCTTAATTGGTAGGGTGTGGGTGTCGATAAAGAACATACTGAGACCCATACCCACACCCTGAGAACAAATATTGATTTTTTCTTTCTTCTTAGCATCAAGGAAAAAATACAACAAGTGAAAAAAATTTTTCTTTTTGAAATAATGATTATTCAAACATATTATTGACATAGTGACGAATGTATATTCTTCTCTTCAAACGATTATTTCTGTCTATTCCTATGAACTCATCCGGACAAAGTGCAATTCGAACGATTCGTCAAGAAATGCGAATAAATGATAAATTGATTGTCATTAGAAAAATACAAACTTTTGGCTTAGGTGGTTTAGAAAGCTGAAACTTTCAGGATTAACTCTTCGTGCAACTAGCAATCAAACAGCATTGAGAAAAAAAATTTAGTGGTGATACTTTCGGAAATTCAAAGTTGTTGAAAAATCTATAGGGAACCATACCACTACCCAGAAAAAATCAAACGAACTCATTCTTCACATTTGAATCTCAAATTCCTCCCATAGTAAAAACTGTTCGACATATTCACCTTTAGCAATCACATGGCCGCTCTTTTCACAAGTAAGTATTATATCACTTCAGGTATGTCGCTTGTTTCAAGACTACATGCTTCTTCTTAGAGCATCACAGTATGACGACCCCATACCCAATTAGGTGATCTGCAATTGACTGAATCAAATATAAAACTTTTTATTTTAACAGCAACAATTTTGTTTTGTAATTGACAATATCAGCAGAGAAAGACTATCGAATATGACAGAATTCACTTTTGCAGAAAAACTGCAAAAGTGAATTCTGTATAGACTATCTTTATGATGGAACTAACTGATATTGTGCAATTACATTGGCACTATCACCTAGTGACGAATATAACACGACCATTGAATGTTTTTCGTTCTTCGTATAGTATACATATAGGTTGTTTATAACTAGCGAACTATTATTTTTACTATACGATGACATCATTATACATTCTTTTTCTTTTATCTTCCATCTATACAGGATAGATCGAAAATAATCCTTTACTTAGTATCGAATTGCGTCCATATGTGCTGCCATAGTTATTTTGTAATATAATATGTATAAGTAAATGAACGACTTAATATTGAAATATAAAACTTTTTATTTTAACAGCAGCAAATTTTTTTTTGTAATTGACAATGTCAGCAGAGAAAGACTATCGAACATGACAGAAGGGTGTGGGTGTGGGTGTGGGGGGTTGGTGTGAGTGTGGGTGGGTGTGGGTGGGTGTGGATACAACGACAAAATGCTCACGCACTCTCACCCACACCCCATCAACCCCTCCCCCCACACCCACACCCACACCCCATCAACCACCCACACCCACACTCACACCTACACCTACACCTACACCCACACCCATACCCCACTCACACCCTCTTACCCATGTTGCCGTATATTTTCGTTTAATAAACAACTAATGGGAAATTAAAAGAACGGACACCGTAGTAAGCTCAATCCAGGTGTCTTCATTAATTTAAAACCGACCCGGGTCATTTTGCATGTAAGATGTGGGAGAAGTTCTGCACTGAAAAAGTGTTGTTTTTTGCCGTTAAATTTGAGATGCCTCGAAACTGACACGGTGAAATGAGCTGAAACTTTGAGTATTTACTAGTGACAATGTAGTCAGTCTATTCTGAAAGTTTCATGAAGGTTCCATGTACCAGGACCGAGATCGATGGGGACCTTAAGTTTCTAGGAGTGCAATTTTTGTTAGCTTCAGAAAACTGTAATACTAATTGATCTTTCAAAATTTTTTTTATGAATAATATCGTTGTAGTAGGAACTATAAATGCTGAAATTTTCAGCTTCCTCCAATCATTTTTTGTATACAATACTTAGTATCCAATGGATTATCCCTGCAGTGTCCCAGAACTTTGGGCCAAGGGGCTAACGTTTAAACTTATATAACTTTCTATAGAAGCTTCCAATTCACAATGCTATAATAGTATATGAAAGGTCTCTGTTAGATCTATCAAAGCACACCACCATTGGCTCATTATAGCTTCTTAACCAAAAGTTATAAAAGGGAAAACTTTGTCCCAGAACTTTTGTCCAGCACTGTATCTATTCGAATCTTAATCAAATGTAATGGTAACACCAACATGTTTGGGTATAGTAGTCATTTGTTGAATATATCCACCAGCATTTAGTTCAGGACCACCATCACCCAAAGTGACATGTTGCATCAATCTTGTTATGATTACTTTTAATTCAAAACGAGCTAAATCTTGACCAATACATTGTCGATGACCACTGCCAAAAGGAATCAATGCATAAGGCGGATAATCTTTGTCTTCACCTTGAAAACGTTCTGGATAGAATAAACTAGGATCAATTTTCCAACATCGTTTGTCTCGAGTCAAATTATAAAATGAAATGAATACTTCATCACCCTTATGTAATTGAACACCGCTTCCAGGTAATCGATCATCTATAGTTAGTGTACGAGTTGTACCGGCAGCAGGTGGAAGAAAACGAAAGACTTCTCGAAGAACACAGTCTAAATAAATCAAAGATTCAATTTGTTCGATAGTCATACGGTTATGTTTATTATCATTAAGTTCTGCTTTAATTTTAGCTTGTACACGAGGATGTTTACTCATAAAATAAATGAACCAAGCAATTACATATCCAGTAGTTTCAGCGCCAGCCACAAGAAAGAGAAGTAACTCATTAATCACTTCTGTACGAGATAAACCTTAATAGAAGACATTAGTAAAGTAAATAGGTGCTGTTATAATTAATTTAATGTCAAACTTTTACCTTTTTTTTCATGTTCGGGTTTTGTCGCTTCAGACTTTTCATCTTGTTGCAATGATGTAACCAGTGATGCAATTAAACTAGTTCTTTTTTGAGCAGCAATCTGTTCGGATGTTTTTCTTTGTTCTTGTTCCATTATTTGATTCAAACATTCGTCAATAATAATTCTTGCACGTTGATATCGAGAATTGAATTTTAAATAGAGTTTGCTTATAGAATTCGGTATAGTAACTGCTTGAAAAAATATTTCTATAAAATCATTTAAAGCCTGTGTAAGTTTATTTCTTTTATTGATATTAGATTCTTCTAATGCTTCTAAATCATAATCGAAAGCAATAAAACCAAAGATTGCCAATGATAAATTTTGACATTGATCAACAATGTTGAGATGAATATAATTGGGATCACTCTCAGTTTTTGAACGCCATTGATCAAGTAATTTATCAGTACAATCAACAATTAAATCATAATTATTCAAGATTTTTCCACGACGAAATAAAGGAAGAATAATAGCTGCATGACGCTTATATTTGGGTCCTAAAATGAAAAACAAAAAATGAATCGATTTTGAGAAAGTTTGATTTGTGATCTTTTTCAAAAAAGACATTACAGATGTACAGACCTGTATTACAAATGAGTGCATCTTCGAAAACAATCCGATGTTCGTTTACATGTAAATTACCCTGTTCATAAATATGTCGATGAGTGAATACATGTCGAACATCGTCTGGGTTACATACACAAATTTGATGTAATAGTCCAAACCATATTTGAAAAGTATCACCAAATGTATCTTGCAATTGTTTTAAAGCTTCTCCTATATATCTACCACGGGTTACACCCATCTGGAGGATATTGCCAAATAAGAAATGCGGTGATTGACCTGGTATTGGACCATACAATGTAAAATATTTGAGTTTGAGATATATGAAAAATATTGTTATTAAAATAACGATAAGGAGAAAAAGCATATTTATGCAATGTATGAGGGTGATGAAAGAGAAAAAGCATTTGTGACTTATTTATAAGGAGCTATGAAGCAAAAGAACGAAAGAAAGAAAAAAAACAAAATTTTGAGAATGAGAGTGAGATGAGTATGATGATGAAGGAGACACGAATGAAAAAGAACAGACAGCCACTATGATGCACTTTGGCCTTGCTGAAGAGCTTCTACAGGTAGTATGTAGAGGTGTGTTAGCTCGTTTCGTCGAGGGATTGATAGAGATATTTATTTAAAAGAAAAACATAATCTTATATATACATAAAAATGTCCTTAAAGTGCATAACAACAGAACAAAAGAAAGAGATAGTTGTACAACAACAAAGAGAAGAGGGAAAACAAAAGGAACGAGGAGTACGGTGAACATATATCACCGTTAACAAGGTGTAAGCCGAAGAGTCAAACAGCGGCGGCGACGCCTACTAGACTTTATGTTTTTCTATACCGCCGGTGGCTTTGACAACCAAAAAAAAAGCGTATTTGCTCTTAAAAGACGAAAAAAATGATCGATGTCAACAGTACAATAAATAAACGTATGTGAACTTCCTAATGTAATAATTTGTCAAGTATCATTCAATATAAAATGAAATAGATCATTGATTTTATACCCTAAATGTCAAATCAATTGCAATATAGATCTTGAAAAGATCTAGAAAAAAAAAATTCTTGGATTTTTTTAGAATTTATCCATTTGTTTATACAAGGATCCAAATCCAGATCAGGAAAAAAAAACTCATAAGGTTCTTCAATCTAACGATTCTGTCACGTTCAGAACAAGAATCTAATAAAGTCTTGAAAAACTCTTCCATGTATTACTGTTGTGGTTTTACTCAACATTTGCATTGAAATCCGGTTGTGATCTATATACTTTAACTCTTGGACGGAGGATGTGGGTATGGATGTGGAGTGTGAATGTAAATGAAAAGTTGCACACCCTTACACCCAACCACACCCACATCTACACCTTTTGTTGAAGAAAAATAAAATAAACATTAGTTTTTGATCGAATCAGTCAAGCAACAGGTGATTAGTCAGTAATCTTAGAAATAAGAAAAAAACTTTTATTGTCTTCCTTCAAGTTTTAGCGACTTACTGATAATCATTCTTTGAGAAGATAAAACTTTCCATAACAAACACTGACAATGAAGGCGTTTGTACTGTCTGTTAAAAAGATCGAACATATTTGGGTCAAATGAAAACTGTTATCGTCATACTTACATTGGTGTGCACCAAGCGAGATATTCAAATTGTAAGATGTATACCATTTGTTCACGATGTCTACGGTTCAAAATTTCATCAGAAGTTTTGCTTCCTTGCTCTTGATCGCTGGATAGAGCTTGTCGAATTGCATTAGGAAATATATGTTCCGTAATCTAATAAGTAATTTTAAAAGATCCCATTTGGGCAAAAATTTAAGCTACTATTATTTCTTAAATTTAATGAGACACAGAGCCAAAATTCTCACATTCGTAAACTTATTTGTAAATCTCTCCTTTTTAAATATGAAACATATTTTCTAATGCAACCTGACGGGCTCTATCCAACGATCAACACAAAGAAAGCAAAGCTTTTAATGAAATTTTGGACTGTAGGCATCATACACAAACTGTAAATATCTTACAATTTGAATATGTCGCTTGGTGCATACCAATGACCACTAATATTTTAACTTTTTAAGTGTAGCGGTGAGAGTTATCATTTGATCCAAATATGTTCGATCTTTTTAACGATCAGTACAAACAATTCCATTGTGAGAAATATCAATTATGTCATCCATTGAGAGTGTACATTTGGGCGTATGAGTGTTTCAGAATCGGCAAGCAACAATGTCGTATGAAAACATACTCATATTCAATCTCAGCTCAACAGATCGAAGTCTCGAATTTCATTTCTCGAAGATGTTTGATTAGGTACAGGTGTGTATCAAGAGCACATAAGTCCCATCTATATCCTACGGTGAAGTACAATTGGAGTACACACTGTTCGAGTCTCGCTTTTTCCCCTTGCCAACACTTATACTCTTTCGAATTCATTAGTTTTTAATATTTATCATTCTGGACAAGTATTTGTGTTATAAAAACAAATGACATGAAAATGAATAATTTAGTAAGTCTGTGTATGTCTTGTCATCTGGATCAGTTGATGTTGTGAAAAGATGTTCGTCTTTTTCACCATAACTATTTTTTTTATAAACTTAATAAGATTAATATTGCCGAAATTACCATAACTTATACCTTTCCAAGTTGGTTTTTGTTTACATATTTCACAACGAATACATCGACGAAATTCTTTTGAATCAAAATCAGTTGTCTACATGTTTTGAGTTGAATTGAGAAAAGAGAGAATTTTCGTAATAACTAATTCTGGTAACTCTTGTTTATCATTTGAATTTGTTTTATTCATCACAGTTGTATTTCTCAGAATTTTGTAATATGTTTCAATACTAACAAGAACAAGATTATTGATCTCTAATTGACATGATTGTAAAATTGGTTGACGTGGATTGACGATGAAGAAGTTAACGAATGTCCGTCGCCTAGATCGTGTTGTTAGATATCGTATTGAACAAAAACGATGTGGCAATCAATTACTAAATACAATAGCAGTATCAGGTTTTGGTATCACATAACGATTGACATCTTCATATGATCTGCCTCCTGAACAATATCCAAAAGAAAAGCATCCTGTTAAATCTTGTCCCGTATCTTCATCAATTAATAGTATTTCAGGTTCACCAGGACTTCCATAATCTGCATATGGTAATTTTGAAGGACGAAATTTTAATGCACCACCTTGAAGTTTTTCGTCCATGTGCAGATAATAAACACAAAGAGCTACGATATTTTCGTCATAATCTTCAATATGCCAATGATTCGAATATTTTATACCTTTAGATTTACAAAAAGAGAGAGGAAAATTTGTGTTTTAAAAAAGAAAAACAGTTAGGTATGTATTTTACCTGATTTTATATGATAACTTTGGACTTTCATAACGACTTGAAGACGTATATCGACTTCGCCACAATTTAATACATTGAGTTTTTTAAACATTGGTACAAGTTTTTCAAATATATTTTCTAAATTTCGATATGTTTGTTCATATTCTTCATTCATTAGTAAGTTCAAAATCGGCGTTTCGATATGAACTTTGTATTGAATTAAAACATTCTCATTTGCATTCAACGGAGAAATACGAAATTGACTTGGCATCCATTTGTAAGTACTTCGCAAGGGCATATATTCATGAGTACGCCAAAACCTTCGAAGAAAAAAAAACATATCACTAATGAAATGATTTAACTTCAATGCAGTTTCAGATGATCTTCATCACAAAACAAGAAAAATGAAATCTATTACTAATAAAAACAAAATAATCTTTTCTGAATGATAGATTTTTTCGCTTTACAGTTAGTTAAACACCTACGTACAGTCCCTTTCTGGTGCTTCAAAATATCCATCAGAATTTCATTTTATTCCATGTGGTTTATAAACTAGTAGGTCAGGATCGATAATATCCTCAACTGGAGATGAGTAATCATGAAAATCTTGTCTTTGTTTATTCAATTTATTAAATGTTCTTAATAATTGATGACGATTTTTCATCCTTTTTTTTTTGACTACAAACTTCATCACATTGCCATATTGGATATTCTACAGCAAAATAAACGTTCTTGTGATACAAATTCTAAATTATTTTTCGAGAAAATTTCTTATGAAATGGATGGCCTTCATTATGAAATAGACTGTGATCATAATTATGTTACATGCCGGGAACCGAATCGCTTTTTAACAATTCACCAATATCTGATAAATCATCAGCGTCATTGTTACAATTATTTATTGATGATGTCGCCATAACAAAAAGATAAGGGTGTGAGTGTAGTTGGGAAACAGAAAAACATCCATATTCATATTAACAGCCATTGGGTATCGAAATTTCAAATTAACCTCTCGGAGTGCCATATTCCCATAGGTCGAGGGCTCGGCGATAGGTTATTTTTACTAGCAGTTTTCAACCGCTCGAATGACCGTCTCCGATGGATCGGAATTTGATCGAAAAAAAGAATTTTTGTCCGATAGATGTCTCAATTTCGAGTTGTCCAAACGCATCGAATATAAATTCCGAGTAGTCGAAACTTATCGAATATATGCGGAGAAGTAGTACTGCAATGATTATCCACATGTTTTACATGAACGTTTCTCTATTATAGTTTAAATATCTCAAGAAGGGAAACGTTTTGACAGCTAAAATTTTAGGCATTTTCAGATCTCTTTTGTGGCGATATACAGACAAAGTTTCATTGAAATCCGTGACATCGATTGAGCAGGTCTACTTGTGGCTCTCGTTCAATGGCTCATAGACGTAGAAGTGATCGTGTATTTGTCTTTTCTTGTTCATTTTTCTTCCCTTCCAGGAGAAGCAGTCATTGATCGGAAAGAGAGCAATGGACACGATACGGTTTTGCCTATCTAGTCAACAATACAATAGTTAAAGTAAGACATTTATCTGCCTCATTCTCTCGTTGTTTTAGGAAAATATCGGACAGAGCTGCTTAACTCCAAAATTACCGCCATTTCCCATTAGAAAGTAGAATTGTTATAGTTGTCTATATTTTGCATGAAAATGACTCGGAAAAAAATGCATTATAACAGACAAACAACAGAAACAAGTAGCTAATAGTTCGAGAATACCACTGACTTGTAAATAAACAGTTTTCAGTGTGACATAATAAAGCCATTCGGTTGCTATAGATGCTGTAACAATACGAGCAAACAGATGCAAATAGATTTTTATCCATACTGATCGAAATTTATAATATGATTTATAAAAGAAATCAAATAGAATAAAAAACCCAATATTAGCCGATGTTGTTCGAACTATTTTATCGCTAAAAAATATTGGTATTAACGTTGCTAAAATAGCTTCTAAACGTGAAACAAAACTAAAAAATTGTCGTTGACGCACTTTGATATGCAGCCTCACATTACAATTCAAATTCGAACGTTGAAATACTTTTTTACAACACCAACAGCATTTATCATGTCTTTTGCAAATGACGATCATTTTGCAACACCACAATGCTAGAACAAAGACGAAATCCATCATAACATATCCGACATATCGAATCTGTTGTAGTCGATTATTTTGTTGTAAATAATATAATATATATAGAACATCACCAACGGTCACCATCATCCAAATGAGAGAATGGTAGACTGTTAGTGCTAATTTAGAGTTAATAGTAGGAAAATATTGCAGAAAATAAAATATGAAGAAAACTGAAGAAAGAAGACCAGCTGATTTACCGTTGGACACGAGAAGCGTGTAAGCATCGTAGATGTAAGTGGTAAGTGCGACTAATGGCATTGCAAGCATTAAATAGTAGAAAAATGGATCATCATCGTCATCTTC
>CAJNOP010002006.1:0-15203 GCA_905250075.1 Rotaria sp. Silwood1 | reverse complement strand
CAGTGTTCGTGTTTTATAGAAATAAATTTAAAACTTAGTGTCAAAATTCATGAAAGAAATCGCTTTCACTTTTGAGATTATTTTTTATCTGTTCCTCTTGGATATCTAAGTAAATCTATTCAAATGAAATGTCTTAAAACCAAGTGCTCATGGTTTTAATAAATTTCTAATATCGCCTTAGACTTTTTTAATAAAACCGAACTTGCTCTTGCATAGAGAAAGATTTTCATTTGACTTTTTGGATATTACTTTGTTATATGACATGAGAAAAGGGCCAAGTTTTTTTGCAAGTGATTTAGTTTCCATGGAGTAACAACAATTGCAAAATTTAAAAAGTTGCTTTACTCTCAGTCTGAATATAGTTTTTCTTTAACTTTGTATAAAATTTTTGTATCATCTATGTTTATAAAACAAACTTCTTTTGTCAAAATGTTTTTCTTCTATTCGTATTTGATATACGATTAAATTTGCTCAAATGAAATTTCTTTGAACAAAATATCAATGGTTTCAATATCGCTCTACACAAAAATTAGAACTAACCTAATGCACACTGTCAATAGCATTTCATTCATAAACCCTTGTCTAAAGCAAAAACGAATTTAATATATTCCGAAAACTCCCGGTAAGCCCTGTCAATCTAACAAAAAATTTGTTAAACACAGGTTCAATGGCATAAAGAAAAGTTGATCTTTCTTCACCAGGCGGTCTTAGAAGGTAGATATTTGGTACTGTTGCTATGATTTCTCGCGAAGTAAAACAAATGAATAATCGAACTTTTTTCAGAAGTGAATGAGCGTCTCTAAATTAGTAAAAGAAAGCAAGTTTTAAATGGTTCAATAGCACTCAACTTATAGCCATTTGTCTTCGCGGGATATAATGGTGTCGTAGCCATACTCTTCACTCATATATGATATAATGAATATCGTTTAGTTCTTCCTGGAAGAACTGCGAAATAGACCGTCACGTTTTCAAAAGTGGAAAATTTTCGGTCTTTGGAATACTGCAAATTATTAGCAAAATAGATAAATGTCACTATTATGATATCACACAAATTGTGCTAATTTTACAATTTCCATTCTTCTTTTTACACTTCGTAGAAACTACATAAGAGAAGTTTTATAAAATGTGGATGTTTCTCTTCTTCTATCTAGCCTCTGATAAGATATGTTATTGACTCCTTTGAGTTATAAAACTAAGAAAAAACATCCAGGATAAATCCATCTACAAGCTGCTATTATAAGATTCTTATTCTAAGTGCTGCTCTACATGGATCCAAATGAGGTAGTTTCATGTTGAAACATTTGCTCAATGTTGCCAGAAAAACTTTCATGGGAAACTATAATAATTCACTGAGAAAATTCAGATGCTTTCGAAAATGGTATTTATTGATTGCATGTTATTTTTAGGAAGTGCTCTCTTCCATGGGTAAAATACTCATACTAAAGTGAAACTCTGTTTTTTTGTTGTTGATTTTTATGTTGTTGGTCACAAAAGAAACAAAATCTCAGTGTTTTGTATTTTTTGATCAATACTTGAAAATAGGATTCAAAGACAATTTTCATTGCAGGCAAATTGTGCAAGAGACTTCAGTCTATATAACAGAACATTGAACGAAAATAATAAGAAAGTAAATTAAAATTGATACACACAAAGAAAACGAAAGAAATTCAATTACTTCTAATGTTTTTGATATATGTTCTGTTGACGGCAAGGTGAGTGATCAGTGTGTTTCAATAAAATTTAGCTAGAAAATTTCTTTAATTTTCTTTCGAAGTCTATGCCACGGTCCACTTCAAACTACAGGTAAGGTGTTACGTTGCTTTTTGAAGAAATGCTTCTACTTTCTGATCCGTGTCGTGTCATAGCTCAATCAACAACACCATCACCCAGCTTAGCCTTGGCGACATGCAATTCAACTCTTTGTAAATCGTCATCTTTGCCCTGTTCTTCGAATCTCGATTGTGAATGTTTTTCATTGACCAATACGGTTAATACAACTAGCTCAGGCATTTGTGCTGTTGCTAGTCTTTCCTGCACTTCAATGGTTCGATGTAATTCAGACAATGTTACATGTTCGATTGCACAAACAATTTGTGTTAACAATACACGATGTCAACAACCTGTTTGTTATCCAATGCCATTGGCTAATATTCAAATATGTCCTCCCTCAGCTCGTCCTACTAGTACAACAACAACTTCTAGAAGTAAGGAGTTTGGACTTTGTCTTGAGAAGATCTGCATGTTCTATTCTGTTTGATTATAGAGAGTTCTACTACAATACGAACGACAACAAAGACTTCTACAATAACTAGTAAGAATGAGCCACTCGGTTTTCTTTACAAAACTTGAAATTAGTGTCTCAAGGACTAGGCATGCCCCCGTACAGATGGACTATGTTCCAGTTGGACTTTGACATCAGTTCGATTGGTATCAATAGGACTGGCGGACAAGTCGATTTGGTAATAGTTATGTCTGTAAGCTAGTCGCGACTGACTTACAGTGGTGACTATTACCAGTCTTGCGACTGGAACTGGTGCATGCCTACTCAGATCGACTATATAAAGAAGGCAGCATTTTCTTCAATTTCCTAACGCTTGCACTAGTATTTGAAATAGCATGGATCTCACTATGAGACCTATTATTCCTTGTTGGGTTGCCCATAGAATTAGTGCTTGTGAAAATTTCTCAAAAAAATATCTTATCTAACTCAGAATTTTGAGCTTTTCACGAATTTTAACTTTTTACGGAGCAAAAATGTGGCCTATAGAAAAAAGATGTCGATTTCGGAGCTAAAATTTACCCTTTGTCGAATATAGATGTTTTCACACATAAAATTTCTCATGAAGAAAGGCTTACAGCATCGCAAAATTTTCTCCATCAGAGTAATTTTTCAAGCTCTATCTAATATTGCTCTCAAAAAACGAAAAAGTTGTGCAACAAAGCCAAAAACTCCAAAAATGGTCCATTTTTTGTCATTTTTGAGGGTTTTTGCCTACATATGGATGGGTTTCAGTGAGGGCGTGGTAATATTCAAATTATTACTAGCTTTGACTAAATTTCTGATTTCTGATTTTTAAGGAAGAAATCTATGAAAATGATTAGAAAAACAGATATCAAAAATTTACTAGCACTTACCATTTCTAAAATGTTATCAGAAATCAAAAATCAGAAATTTACTCACACTACGAGTCGATAGAAAATTTGAGTTTGCGGAAAAGTAAAAAATGCAGAACGATTTAGATTAACACCTCTAAAGTATAGAGCTAAAGGGTTTAGAAGTATAGCCGCATAAAGATATACACATATTACGAAAAGAGTAGTAAGCGCCTTCTTCTTTCTTCAAAGGTTGCCACCTTCTCTTCAACCTGCTGCTTTCCCAAAAGGTTATGACTTCAACTTCGCTCTGTTACCCCAACTAAAGGGTTGCGCCCTCATCCTCATGCTGTTGCCCCTACCCAAAGGATTGTGCCTTCATGATTTCTGCCTTTCTGGTAATATCTTAGGGACATACAGTGTGAGTAAATTTCCGATTTCAGATGTCTGTTCAATATATACGAGATCGTCGGTCAATTTTCAAAATTTCTGAGGAATTGAAATTTTAAATAATTTTGACACGCAGATTTCAAAATTTGTACCAATTTGAGATTTCCTACCACTGGTTTCAGTAAGAAGCACGGCCTGCCGCAACGTCAAACTCTCCCCATAAGGGTACCTTTTCAAGCTCTATCTAATGATGCTCTCAAAAATAAAGAAACAAATTGCATAACAGGATCAAAAACATTCGAAAAATCTCTATACCAGCAAAATATCGTGAATATGCGTTCATATTCTGAGGTTTTCCTCATAAAAGCTTCAATTTAAAGTGAAATAAATGTCATATTCACAACCAGTACAAAATTCTACATCGAATGGGATATCTAATATTTAGAAAAATTTTGTCGAATTCGGTGCCTCTCCCGCCTTGTTGTTTTTTTTTTCATAAAGGAGCTTGTGGTTCCTTTCAGGTTGAAATCAATGAAATGTTATTTTTTAACTTTTAGATATCCTATTCGATGTAGGTTTTGCACTGATTTTGAACATGACAATTATTTTATTTGAAATCGAAGTTTTTATGGTAAAAACCTCAGAATATGAACGCATATTCATGATATTTTGCTATTACAGCGATTTTTCGGATCTTTGATCCAATTGCACAACTTTTTCTTTATTTTTGAGAGCATCATTAGATAGAGCTCAAAAATTTACCCTTATGGGAAGAGTTTGACATTGCGGCAAGCCATGCTTCTTACTGAAACCCATCCACCTATACGCAAAAACCCTCACAAATGGCCATAATGGACCATTTTTCGACTTTGTGACTCTGTTCAACATCCTTTTCTTTATTTTTGAGAGCACTATTAGATAGAGCTAGGAAAATTATTCTTATGCCCAAGATGTTGCGTTACGGCAAGCCTTTCTTCACGAGAAATTCTATACGTGAAAACATTTATATTCGAAAAAGGGTCAATTTTAGCCCCAGAATCGCCACTTTTTTCTATAGATCACATTTTTCCTCCGTAAAAAGTTAAAATTCGTGAAAAGCTCAAAATTCTGAGTTAGATAAGATTTTTTTTGATACATTTTCTCAAGCACTATTCTATGGGCAACCCAAAAAGGAATAATAAGTCTCATAGAGTGGCCCATGCTATTTCAAAAAACAAAAGAGTTTTGTAAGCTCTTGTTATGATATTCGTAATTAACACTCCTAAATCTACACCTGCATTAGTTTTAAATCGTTGAAAAAGAAAGTTTTTTTTCACGATATCTGTGGTGAACCTCAGGCACGAAAATCGTTAAAGTCGATTTTCAGGAAATAAATCTAAAAAATATGATCAGGAACCACCTCTTATTCGAATCTGATAGAAATAAATGGATTCTGAGAATGGCTGTAAAATAGCCTTACCCGCTCTCATTCTTTGCTGACAAGTATTGCACTTGAAGGTACTCCAAATGTAGGCTGCCTCCTCATACTTGTATGGTCTATATCTCCAGAATGGCTTATCCGTTAGAGCTGAACTTTTTACATTACTCGTAACTATGTTAGCCCTACCTACTGTAAAAATATTAGCCAAATCGATAACATTGATTGAGCAGGAGTGGTTGTGACTTATGTGCAATGGCTTTTAAAAATACAAATTCAGGCAGGGAACGAATTCAAAATAATTAAGAAAGAATGAGTCGATGGCAACGAATCAGGGATACTCCCTTACTAAAGATATAAGATCGGAATACACACATGATATAGGCATAGAGGATGAAGGACGAGTTGACAACAACATATAAAGAACAGAAAACAGAAAACAAATTTTGATGGACTAATGTCCATTTCAGAGTTAAATGGACGTGGCCATTTTTTGAATAACTTTTGATCGACTAAGGCTATCGAGTTCGGGATTGTATAGTTGGAAAGAACGGACTCCAATGTATCTTTCTGTATAACTCATTTGAGTCCATAGACACTTTTTTACGACTGTTTATGCATCGGTATATTGTTTTAATGTTTTTTCCACGACTTTTTTTGGCATTCTAATCCCCGTTATACCAAATTGTAGCCGGAATTCAGCTGTATGTATGGTAAATTTTCGACATCTCTATATTGCCTTTTTGATCTCTTTTCTTCAACAAGATTACTTTTATCTATGTTAATTTTACCGTATATACAGCTGAATTCCGGCTACAATTCGGTATAACGGGGATTAGAATGCCAAAAAAAGTAGTGGAAAAAACATAAAAACAATATACCGATGGATAAACAGTCGTAAAAAAAGTGTCTGTTGACTCAAATGAGTTATACAGAAAGATGCATTGGAGTCCACTCTTTCCAACTATGCAACCCCGAGCTCGATAACTTTAGTCGATCAAAAGTTATTCAAAAAATGGCCACGTCCATTTAACTCTGAAATGAACATTAGATGATTGCTGACATCTCTTTGACCAAATCGTAATATAACTGCAGTGTTCTTGATTTGTGTAGTTGATCTCTATAGTATAGTGATCTGTGCAGAACCCAATGATCAAGTAATCCATATGCATGTTTTTGTCTGAACTTCTGTTGTCGTGCATCTTGAACACAAAGACCAATGTGAGGGAGGAAGGAATCGAACGTCGTGATCTCTGACCAATAGTTAGAGGTGTAGAACCAATATTACCATCTCTGAGTTGGAGCTTCCAATTATGAAGAAGTAGCCGACTGAAATGCGAACAATGGACAGGAATTCCAGTTTCAAGCTCCTTTCCTAGGAACCCGAATTTCTCTGCCAATTTCCGTTCTTCTGAACCCGCAGGAATTTGCCACAATATATAAGAACAAGTATAGCTGAACACCCTAACGTGTGTGTGTTTGAAAACGTTCAAAAATGATTTGAGATACGGATACCCATTGTTTAGAAGCGTAACCCTCACAGACAGGAATCTTGACAACTCTACTTTCGACCGTTCGAACAGCGCATTGATTTGTACTCCACAATATTTATTATTGTTTTGGAAAGAACGCAGTTGACTGAATCCAGACTTCTTGTATAGGGAATGGATATACTCGAGACCATCTGCGAGTTTTGGATGAGTGTGGGTGAGTGTAGACGTGTGGATGAGGATTAATAAAACATCAACATCAACATCCTCATCCACACCCATATCCTTTGGACGAATTGACCCCAAAAAGAGGGTCGGATCTGAACCTAAAGTCAGCTACTTAGCCCGTAACGTTTTTCCGTTACCGATACTTGTGCCAGTCTAAATGGTTAGACTGGATGAGACCAGCTCATAAGCCTGCATACAGCATTCTTCATTTATTTGACCTACAACAAGCAAATAAACCTGTCGATCAGTCATATTTGTATCTGATCAGTATAGTAATGTAGTGAAGTTTCTTTGTTGTGTTTTCAACTACGGAGATGTCAATCAATTGCTGGGCCGCCATAGACTTAGATATTCAACGAAGTAGTTAATCTGGAGACTGATAATAGCTAGACGAAGAAAACTCACTTTATCTTCTTATAGAAATACCACACTTTTGGTTGTTATAATAGCTCGTGCCAATTAATTCATGGATCACGGTATACATAAGCGAAGGATTAAGGGAAGCTGTGGATACGCGTATGGACTAAATGGATAATTGCATTCACACTTTAACTGTCAAATACGGTCTTCAGAACTAAAAAGCTGCCAGACATTCGTTGGATAAATAGATTTTTAGTTTTGAGTTCATTATTAGAATGCAAAAATCATTTGAAATATATATTATTAGAGTTTTTCATTTAATTAAAGAAGGCATATTAGACAGCCAAATAACTTTATATTTTTGTAAATAATTCGTTTTGTTCTTCGTCAAACTTGTTGTATGTCCAAAAAAGGATGGGGGTGGATTTCCTAGCAAAATCAGTCCTATTTCAAAATGCTAACATAACACCCACTAATTATATATGATTACGAAGGTAATAAAGTTCACTAAATATGTGGACTATAGTTTTGCTCATAACACTGATTTTGGTTCTCCTTCTACCCTGCATATAATGAGAAGCCATATAAGCAGCTCATCCCAGACTTGTATAGGGTCGAAATCTATTATTTCAAAATGTTTCGTCACCATTTTTTTAGCATAGGTAGCCCATGAAATATTCTTCAAAACTAACCGAACATGGTCTTTCTCAGATCTTCCAAAATCCATTTTGGTAATACTACATATCCCGATAGGTCATATCCATAACGATTGAGGAGATGATTCACTTCGGTCTCGACTATTACAATACATCCCACCCTTATTTTTTGAACATAAGTAGATCATCGAATATCCTAAAAAACCATCCGAACATGCTCATTTCAAAAGCTTCCCAAATGGATTCATAAAATACTACACTTATCTGAATAGGTTGTTTCTAGACGGATTGAGAAGATGATTGACTTCCATCTCAACTATCGCAATATAGCCCATATTTATTTTATGAGCAGAAGTAGATCTTAGAATGTGTTTGAGGACTACCGGATGTTTATCTTTCTGAAAGCTAACCAAATGCTTTTGGTAATACCACGTTGATTGGGATTGTTCATCTCTGTAAGTATTCCGCCGATTGGTAACTTTGATCTCGGCTATCCCAATTCATCGAATCTGCGGCGACTTTTTTACGTTTCCTTTTTAAAAATATCCGAAACATGTTCAGTACCACTGTTTAGTGTTAAGGAATCGCAAGACACCATATCGGCATGATCTGGAAAGGCTAGAATCAGTAATTGAATTATACTGGAGTCTCTTCATTATACCGCTTTTGTAACCTGTTTCAGTATTCTACAATGAATAGGATTATTGATCATCGTTCGTACTAGAATGTGGGAGTTCCAGATTTTATAAATTACCTCACTAATATGGATCATTCATATGAGGAACTTTAGAACTTTCTCACATATGGGAGTAGTCAGTCAGCATGGTGCACCGTTTTGATACAGTCCGATTGTAAGAAGAAAATATAGTATTGCCCAGGTCATATAAGAAAGGATCCTAGATAACCCTGGATTTGCCCGAACAACATCATGTTGTATCATTACAATAGTCAAGAAAAGCTACCGACTTCTCGTGTGAGTCAGTAGCTATTCTCGACTATTGTACTGATAGAGCATAATGCTGTTCCGGCCAGTCATAGGTTACCTAGAGTCCTCTCTTATATGACCTGGGCAATAGTATATTTAATTTTTACAACAGCCCTGTATCAAAACAAGGCACCATAATGACTGGCTACCAGAGACCGTCACAGGGCACTTTTTTTGGCCCTGCCCTGCCCTGTTGCCCTGTCACATCTTGCCCTGTCCTGCCCTGATAATAGCACACATTATTTTCTTTTGCCCTGACCTGCCCTGATGGCAGGACGGGGCAGGGCAGGACGGGGCAGGACAGGACAGGGCAGGACAGGGCAGGGCAGGACGCCCTGTGGGCATACGAATTGAATCCGACTATGGGATGGGTTGATAACCTAATGAAAAATTTTGATTGTTTTTATGCTTAGTATAGATATCTTTTTCACATAACTTCAAAAGAATATTATCCACACAAAAAAAAACGATTATAAATTTGTTTAAATTCGAGGAAAACGATACTATTTTATCTGATTATAATCTGATATTAGACTGTCTTAATTTTTTCTAATTTTCAGGATTCTTTTCAAATCTTTCTAATCATTTAAATTCATTTATAAATTTTAAGTATTTAAAGTTGGTAAATGTTTTTAATTAATTACGAAAAACTAAAAAAATCTTATAAACAGAAAAAAATTAGAACTATCGGCTAAAAATCACATTGCAATTGAGTAGAAATAACGGGCGAGACAGAAATAATGGCTGCATTCTGTATATCACTTTCGAGTCGCTTAAAACGAGGTATTAAGAAAACAAATTATACCAAAAGATGCAGCGTGAAAAGCTCTACAATTTTTATAATATAGCTTTTGTTTTCAAAACCGACAAAAGATGAAATGAAAAACACGAACTCGTCATTTACCAAAAAGTATCTTTTTCACAGCGTCGGAATTTGGTTGCTTCGAATTTGGTCGCTTTTGAAAACAAAAAGTGCAACTATAAGAAAAGCTGTCTTATATAAATTGTAGAGCTTTTCACGCTGCATCTACTGGTATATTTTATTTCTTTTAAGTAAACGATTCGAGACGATAAAAAGGTGAAATAAAAAAAAACAAATTCTTTTTGTAAGAAAAAAACAGCGTTTTCTCATGGTCAACATGTAATCGCTCAAAAATTTGACTTTTTTGAAAGTCCAAAGGACTACTAGGGGAAAAGGTGATTGACGCAAATTGTAGAGCTTTTCATGCTGCATCTGATTGGCATTAAAATGAGTGAAAGAAAAAAGAGCGAACGAAAAAAGAGCGAACGAAAAAATAGCGAAAAAAAATAGCGAAAACAAAAATGTCGCCACAAACAATCTCTTTTTCTACATTATTTCTTTCGCTATTTTTTTTCGCTATTTTTTCGTTCGCTCTTTTTTCGTTCGCTCTTTTTTCTTTCGCTCATTTTGATACATACCCTGCATCTTTTAGTATAATTTGTTTTCTTAATATCCCCTATAAAATGACTCAAAAGTGATATGCAAAACGCGGTCATTATTTCTCCCTAACCCGTTAGTATCATTTTAATTCATTCTTGATAGAAAGATAACTGATTTTACTACCATATCTTGACTATTTTTTGCACGGATACATGACACGAGCAAAATATACAAAAACAAGAAATTGATCAACGTATACAGGGATTCTATGTGATAGAATACCCTCATTCAATTGATTCAAACATTTGTATCATCACTTAGCAACAGGTTCATATTTATTTTTTACTGATAGACTTGCTTTTGATGTAATAGGAGGTGCTGAATTTTTTCGAAATCGAGAGTTTGTATTGCACGATGACGAATCCGAATAAATGTTACATTCGTTAGTTCTAATGAAATCAATCGGAAACATGGGATCATCGCTAGCTGGTGGGATTATACATAGGCTATACATTTTCTGAAAGATTGATGTTTAGCTTCAGAAAACGTTTTCAAATACATTTTTATCAAAAACATTACCAGGACAAAGCAATTTGCCCTGTCCTGCCCTGTGCCCTGATCCATTCGCCCTGAGGGCGGGCAGGGCAGGGCAGGGCATCAGGGCTGCCCTGATGCTTTGTCCTGATGATGGTCTCTGCTGGCTACTCTCATGTATATTCAAGCGCCAACTACCAAAGCTGAAACCACTCGTTGAAATCCTTACCACACGGAAAACCAAGTCTCTCATGACACTAAGACAATTGATATCCATAAAACATAGATTCCATTATATAGTTATCTGTGAGCTGTCATAATGTAGCTTACTGAACATTCATTCAAAAGCCATGTTTGACACTATTTTACAATGTATAATTATGCCTAATGCTTTTCACTCCCTGCCAATAGAGTTTGGCACAAGAGTGAAGATTGAAATTTGCCAACTTCCGCATTTCCATAAAAATCATCTATCGGAATCAAAGTAGTATTACCAGAACGCATTTCAGTACCTTATGTAAAGGCTATCTTCAAGTGGTTATCCGAAGAATTCTTTGATCTACTTATGCTCACAGCATGAACCCCGGATGTATTGCAATACTCTAGAACAAAACTCCTCACTTTGGGAATTCCTATGTACCGTTTGAAAGAGCAACAAAAATTGAACAAAATTGTATGGATTTTATTTCGAAATGGATCATCTTGATGAGATTTTCAGAGCGCACACGCTTTCAATTAGACATAGTGTTCATTAATTTTAGTTAATTCAGCTATGAAACTAAGCTTTAAATCTACAAAAGCTAATAGGATTTGAAGAGCCACATTTAATCTATCAAACGAAACGTTGCCGTTCCCACTGCAATGTACCTTTCAAACTTTACAGTGCTTTCAAATTATGCAATGCAAAAATCACAGAAAAATAGCTAGAAACTATGAGTGAAATTATTTCTTTAAAACAAAGACGACGAATACTTTTAATAGTAGGGTGCAGTGGAAGCGGCAGCGTCTCGTTTGAAAGGACAAATTGCGGCTCTTCAAATCCTATTAGCTTTTGTAGATTTAAAGTTTAGTTTCATAGTTGAATTAACTAAAATTAATGAACACTATGTCTAGCTGAAAGTGTGTGCGCTCTGAAAATCTCATCAAGATGATCCATTTCGAAATAAAATCCATACAATTTTGTTCAATTTTTGTTACTCTTTCAAACGGTATACAAAAACTGTTAGGCTCTCGTTGGGGGAAATTGTGATTCTAGCCTGACACTATCGGTTATGGCCAGATGATCAGTATATTTAATCCCGGTCTGCAACGGGAACGAGAGATCTAACGTAAATGAAGTAAATAATCATACTGACTTTGATTACGTTGATAATAAGATGAATGAGTTGGGGATATATATATGGGTTTATTAATATGAATATAACAATAAACATATAATAATAATAATACGATAATGAAAAACAATATGTAAGGGGGAAAAGATAAGGAAAGAGAAAAACAACTTGTGACCACCGGGGGAGGAAGATTCAACATCAACTGAAGAGAGAAAAAACAACAAGAAGGATAATCACTGGAATGTCCAGAGAAAAACACACACTGACCATTTAGAAAATGGAGGATAATCCAATAGAACACAACTGGAAAGTTAGCGGTAATAGAGTGACCTCTATTGACGCTAACAAAAACGTCGGAGATAAATAAAAATCTCATTAATTAGCCACTAATTATTAATAATTATTAATTAATTAATATTCGTATATAAGAAAAGTTACCTTTTACCAAAATGCAGTTCATTTAATTTTGCATCGAGCGGTATATAAAACAATTTTCAATCATCGTAAAATAATGAAAAAATCAGCTAAATACTAAGAATGTGCTAAAACTTTTCCTCTCGAGAAAATGTTTTTGTCTAATAAAGCTAAAACATTCACGCTCGGAAAATTGTCCACATCTCAGTACTGGTCACTACTTTGACATCTATCAAAATCATTATTTAGATATTCTCAATAAGTTCTTCTTCGCGAGAAATTAAAACAATAAAAAGGGTGCTAATCTTTTTTCTTTCACTTTACTTTCAGTACTCATTTTTAATCGTGTTTCGAAAAGTAGTAGGCTGACAGATCTATTAGTGCATAAAATATTCCGTGTGAAAGAAACAGCACGTATCCAGATGTTCGTTATCTGTTCTTAAGTGTCAATCGCTCCTGAGTTTTACCTATATTCGTGGCACTCTTAACTCTTTCATCTGTACTATTTTCTGCTGCTGATTTTTTTTGTCAACGTGAAATTATTATTAGGCTCAGAGTTGCTCTGGTTAAATGGTTACACTGATTTCGTCAGTGCCGAGGGTTGACAAACGCAAGCCTAAGTTTCAATTTTCCTTTGCGTTTCCAATATGATGTGAATAATCGTTTCATTCCGGTGGTGAAACATTCGACATCCACATCGGTCATTTCCGTCTTTCTTGTCATAGATAACACAATACGTACACGTTACGAGAAAGCACTATTTTATCACGTATTTCTGAATAAAGGAAGATAATGCTTTTCTATCTTCTTCTAGAAAATATTTAATCTTGATCTGAAATTGATGTTGTTAGGCTTGTCGTTTCAATCAGTTTTGAAATGACTAAAATGGCGTTTTAACTGCCATATTTCCTTTGTCAATGAAATTTGTCAAGGATTATCAGAAAGACAGTGATAGAGCATTAATTATCCTATCGAGTTCTTTAGTTTCAATTTGGCTTTTTTCGTTATATTTTTCATCAATATATGATTTCATACAGGATAAAATTTTTCTATTGATTCATGTAATTTTCATTTGATTTAGCTCCAGTATTGTTGGTAAATTTTCGATTATTCGAATAACACTAACTCGTTTGCGCTAAATTTTCTAAAACTTCAACAGTTAAGTTGAATTTGCTCCTCAAATAAAAAACGGTTTCATTCAGTACTTTGTGAAATTTTAAATTTGATGGATTCTTTTCAGTCTATAACCATCCTTCCGATAATTTACTTTGGTTACATTGAGGTTTGAGCGCCCACACGCTTTTTTATGAGACAAACTTAATAATGAGTGTTCAAGTTTAGAGCACGAATAGTGAACTCTTACTCACCTTGTCCCACAGACCGTGAGAGACATGTTGTTTCAGGTTTTTAGACCAGGAAATGTATATTATAAAAGAAATAATTATGTGCAAATATAAATTCGATGGACAACAACGAAAAATAGGCGTACCAAGATGTCTGTCACGGTCTTTGATGGTCTACACTGTAAAAAAAATCGGTTTATTACAGAACCTGTGCCCGCGGGAAGAACCTTTGAAGTTTCGTACGAAGCCAACGAACTTAAAAAAGATTTGAACAAGTTTGCGAAACCATTTTTAAGTCCGGTGGGTTCGTACAAAACCTCAAAGGTTCTTCCCGTGAGCACAGGCTCTGTGATAAACCGATTTTTTTTACAGTGTAGAGTTTTCGACATTATGATGTTCGGACTCGATAAGACTGTGATAGATGCAGAGAGGTTTATTCATCATAATTAAAGTGGTTCTCTCGTGTGACACATTTTGATACCGTAGGAGTTGTGCTGAAAGCTTTATTACTGGTTTTGTAAATCTAATAAAATTATATTCAAGCTGTGTAATAAATCAAATGAAAACTGTACAGTTCGATAGAGAAAGCAATGCTCTATCCAACTGTATAAAAAGAAAAAAATCTTCTGAAATTTGGAGAAGTACAATCAACCGAAGAAAACTAGTAAAGTATGAATTTATTTTGTTTGCTTTGAATTTATTTTTGTCTTCAATGAAGCTCGTGGAGATTATTATGAGTTTACCAAACATTTTTGTTCACAAACGTTGCCTATTGTTGACGAAGAACTAGTTTAGCCTCACTAGTAAACAAATGTGTTTTTCTTTCTTTGTACAGCAACGTATGGCACGCTCCTCAACACTGGATTTGATGATAATGATAATGGTTATGTGGTTATCAATGGAGCTGACGTGATCATAGCACAGAACGGTACAGTTACTAGCAGCTATGTGTCCCAAATCTCTCTGTCCTTTATCGTGGCTCCAAGCACAACAACGCCGATGATCTGGCTATATGTACTGAGCCAAACGTCATCAAATGTCTTTGTCCCAAATACTATTTATCAATTGTCGTACTCCTCCATCACTACAGGTGCAACTGGAACTCAGACGATGGCTCTACCCGTCAACGCTCTCCCAGTCTCATCTGGACAGTATGTAGGAGTGGGATTTGGTACGGGTGGTGGAAGTTGTTATAAAGTGCCCAATCGAGACCAGTACTATCTAGGAACTTGGGCTTTCTCAACATTATCTTCTGCCAACTACAGACATGCGCCCACTGTCGGATTTGCTTTTAGCTTCAATGTTTTAACTATAGAAACCTTTTTTGGATAGTCGCGAAACATTTTTTTAAATATATGGGTGAATTGCATGGACATTGTATTTTGCTATTGAGAATGTAATTTAAAAACAGTAGCTATCTTTCTCAACCGATTTAAGAACAAAAGTTTTCGTATACTTGTCTCCTTGATCCATACTATCGCCCAAAAAACTCAGCTCCTCATCAGTACTATTTGAGAAGATATGATGTTTGCGAGAGGAAAAACTGACGGCACTTAT
>CAJNOP010002005.1:0-20841 GCA_905250075.1 Rotaria sp. Silwood1 | reverse complement strand
TCGATTTGTTCATATCTTTGGAATATCGTAAACTGCTGGAGTCTACACATAAATAGCAAGTCATTATCGTTGGTAATAGCACAGAAAACCTGATTCGTGAGTTGCTTCTTTTTTTCTTTACAATACGTTACTATAAAAATGTATGCAGTTTTTATTTCATTTGAGCAAGGTTTGTTTTTTCTCTATCTTTTGCGTGTTCTTTATTGCATTAATATCAATGGATGATGTTGCGTATGTATATAGAAGCTGAATCGAGATTGTGTCTTGTAAACTTCTAGATATAAGTATCATTGTTCTATTTGATTGCACGTTTTCTTCCTTATTTTGTTCTCAAGATACTTCTAATACATAAGGATATTGAAGAAAACAACAAGAAAAAATAGTAGCAGAGAGAAAATCACATTTAACTTGAAATGATTACATCTTTCTGTGCACAACAAGAACAGTAAATAGACGACTTAATAACATGTAAAATTTGAGTGACAGCAACTGTATCCATGAATTTCTAATTTTATTTAATGGTTTTCATATTTCGTATTTGCACACTTACTGTTTTTGTTTGTTCACTTTTTGTGATATGCTCAATACAATTTAACTCATATACTGTCATAAAATAAAATTCAAAGATGATTAGAATTAGCTATGATAAATGGTTTAGAAAAAAAAAAGAGTTATATGAGAATGAAAGAGAGCCTCCATTTGAATATCTTCCATGTCATTAATATATTCTTGATTACAAGATAAATTTAACACATCATCATTCTATCGGAATCTTACAGAAAATTTTTCCACCAAAGTATGTTTTATTATCTATCATGTAGATAAACGTGGTTATAGTTTTTTGATAGAAACCTGGTTACTACACTGCAAAAAAACAAAACTTCGAATGTTGATTGTAATTAACAAGCAGATAATTTTTTAACATTAATACTTTTATATTTATTACTTAAAGCCAGGACATGAAGTTTTTTTATATCGTGAAAGAAATATTGTAGAAAAAGTTTCTCTTTTTTCTTTTTGATGATTAACAACTGCTAACATTGTTCCAATTGATCATGAGCCTTGTATGTGCCCTTCAAAAATTTTAAATCATCAAAATCATCATAGAAGATTGGAATAGAATATATATACACTTTATTGAAGATTGACTTTTAACAATAAGACTATGTTAATTGTTAGACAAAGCATTTGTAAGTATTCATGTTAGTTTTTTTCGAAATGAAAGCTACTTAATAATGAAATATATACTATGAAATACGATTAATATCATAGCTTTTCCATATCATATATCATAATCTATGTCATGGTTATTGAATATGGAGATTTTGAACTTGTAGTATAGATAATGATAATAGCGACGATAACTCCGATACCAAACAATGTAGTACAGATATTCCACCAGAGAGTTACCTTACTCATTTTTTTGGCTTGTTCTAGGTTTCCAGCTTTATTATATTGACGTACAGTATACGAAAATATGCAAGCTGTTATACCAAATAATATCCCAGATAAGAATATATTCACAATAGACCAAATAAAATAAGTGGGAATTCGATTAATAATCAGCTGCTCGTGGATTGTTTGTGTTCAATTGATTGTTCTGCGATGCTTCCTTTTCTGCATTCGTGTCCATCGAGTTTCACCAGAATCGTACAGTCACAAGCACTATAGAGGTCGGTAATTACTTAAGAATCAACTGAAGTAAGTGAAGAATATAATACAAATGAGAGAGATATAGGGATAGATATATAACGTCATAGTGACTAGTCATGCATAGCTTATATTGTCAGCTCGTTGACGCATGCATATATTTTTTTTACCATGCGGCATGTGTTATTTCCGATATAAAATATAAATACATACTATGTAGCAAATCATGAGATCAATATTTCCCTTATCATTTATAAAAAAAATTTCCTTTGAGTCATACAAGAATGGATATTCTATTGTTTTGTTTCTTACTCGCTTTGGAGTTGTCCTATTGAAACAAACAACAAAGTTCTAAACGAGAGAACGTTGACAGATCAATCGGTGCTGCAAATCATTACACTTATGATATGAATTTTTTTCAGCAGAAACTGGATTGTTATCAGTATTTAAACCTGATTGTACTTTTACAATCGATCGACTCTTCTATCAATTTCTAGAAAACTAAAACCAGTCTGCTTTGCTCGTTTTTATTGATTTTAAGTTTCAAATTGTCTAAATGTATAATTGCAAAAGTTTCGATTTAACAGAAACTAATTTACATCAAAACATCAACTCTAAGTTTCAAACTAATAGTGTCTTACACTGCAGTACAAGCTCAAGATATGTTATCTCAATATATGTGTTAAGGCACTAAAAAGTTAGAAGTTTAACATAAAAATCGAACTTTGAAGTTTATTTTTTCTTTGTATCGAATGCAGTAATCTTATCGGTATCAATACTATTTCGGAAGACAAAATAAATGATAGATCTTGTTCAATGTTAGTTTTTATGAGTTGACACCTGAGAAGTTTTTTTAAAAAGCACTTCCTATCAGAAATTACAATAGTTATATCAGTTTCACATTGTCCATCTTCATGGAATTGTATAAACAAAAATTTTTCTCAAAAGAACTGGTAGATTCAAGAGTATATATTTAAGCTGTTTAGCCTTTCGCCAATTTTCTACGAGTTAATCCACCAGACTTTATGTTTGAATGGAACCGATAGTCTACGTTCGATCGCAAAAATACTCCATCGTTTCCAAACATGATGGTACACGTGTGTTTAACACCAAGACTTTTTTTAAAAATCAATGTCTAAATTGTATCGATAGATTAATCATTTATCTCTTCTCTTCCACATTGATTAGCTTATTTTTCATGAGAAAAGAAATGAATAAAAGTACAATTCTTAATAGAATCATCTCGTTTTACAATGTTCTTATCGTCATCGTTTACGGCAAAAATATGGTATGATAGTATAGCATGACAGGAATTGTTTTTTTTTTGTTACTATTTGTAGAGATTAGAGTCAATAGAAGCTTTCACTATTGAAAAAATTGTCAATATGTTTTCGAACTTAGTTCACAATCAGTCCATGACGTATATGAAACTAAAGAAAAAAGTATCACAAAAAAAATCTTTTCTTTTATAGCCGGCAGTCACTAGTATTGTTCAAATTAATCATAGACCTTTGATGTATCATTCAAAATTCTCATGCTATGAAAATAATTATCGATGGTTGGAGTAGAATGTATCTAAATACTTTATTTAAGATTAAAGCTTGACAATAAAATTATGTTAATTGTTAGATGACGTATTTTATTTTTAAGTATCAATGTTAATTTTCTAGAATAAGAACTACTCAACTATAAGATCTCTATAAAATATGATTGTTATGCATAGGTTTTCAGTTTGGTATGATTGACGGATTCATCGTTTCTCAGTACAATAATTTCTAGCGTTTGGTATAGATAACGATGATAGCGATAATAACTCCGATACCAACCAATGTGGTAAAAATATTCCAGAAAAGAGTTACCTTACTCCATTTTTTAGCCTTTTCTATGTTTCCCGCTGTTTTATATTGGCGTACATTCAGTGAAAACAAACAGGCGATTAAACCAAATAATATTCCAGAAATTAGTATATTTAAAATTGACCAAACAAAATAAGTGTGAATTCCATCGGTCGTCGTTTGAATCTCTTTTATTTGCGGTTGATGCATCTGCGATGGATACATGTATGTTTGAGCCGTGTATAACGGATGCGTTTGTGATTGATGCATCTCAATTTGATATATCTGCGATGGATACACTGGCGGTTCATACATCTGCCAGTATGGTTGTGATTGATCCATTGGTGATGTCTTGGTTCTCTTGTCTTTTTCAATAGGGCTAGAATAAGATCGTAAAGCAACAAGAATCACAAAAATTAATAGCTAACGGAGTCACAGATGCAACAAACGAAAAATACAATGAAAAAGAAGAGCGACACATCAATATATATGTATATGATATTATAGTGACAAGTCATGCATAGCTTTCATGCGAGACTTCGCTAGGATGTATTTGATATTGCTTTATGAATGATATTTAGCACTTCCTAAATAAAATATCATGTTGCAGTCATTTAGGTTACTATTCTCGGTAGAGTAAGCTTATTGAAACAAAAACGAGAAAATACATTGAACTACAAACATTAATTTGTACACGGTATAAATTTTTATTTATTTTAATGTGCAATAAGTACGTATCTTTTTGTAATTCACTATTGATTCGATTTCTAAATATTTCAAACTTTAATAGTTCAATATTATCATCAACTATAGATACATAATAATGTTAAACAACAATCTGCATGATCCAGATGATTATTAACATAGACAATGATTTATGATTTGCAACGAATCACATGGTCTTTATTAGTCATGTGTTTTGTGGTGATGATGATCGAAAGAAAAAAACCCATAGAAATGTTACATATAGCATAAAAAATAAAAATGAATAAACAACAGGAAAAACACACCGTTTTATGCTTATTTATCATTATCATGTTTCTATATTTGCTGATAATATTAAACGATTATAGTTCTAAAAGAGAGTACTTAAATGATTAAAAATGGACTAGAGTTCAATAAGAAAATAAAAATTAGATTTTTCATCAAAAATTTTCATATGAATAAACATAAACCAAGTTTTATGAATTTTTTTCTTAGATCGATTGTGATCGATGTCCACATCATCTATCAATTATAAATAGTTATACTATCTTACATTTATTTTTCAAAGGATTTTAGTTTGATTGAAGATTTGGATACATTTTTCTCTAGATTTAACATGGAAACTATCAGTTTTTTTTTCTAATTCTTTTGAAATCTAGGAAACGTAGTTCAAAGCTCCGTAGTAAAAGCTTCTTCGGAATTAATTTCACAAAGCATAGTATTGAAATCTTACGTATTAATTGATATCAAGACTTGCAGCTCAAAAGAAGTGAACTTTGTGAAAAGTATGTAAATGGGATAAATACATAGGAAGATAGTCAATGTTCCGCTCCTCCGAAAAGAACATGATGTTTTACCCGACATTCGACTTTGGGGAAAAATTCTTGATAACCGTCATCGTCCATTTGTGAAAACAAGACTTTTTAGAAAAAACGGAAAATGCCTTTCGGTTTTTTTATCAGATTATATTTACTTAAACGCGCAAACCTAATTTCTCTGTCCAGACTCACTTCATATGACAAATTGTTTTTTTTTTTTGAAAGAGTACGCCAAAATACCAAGCACTACAGAGCGTGTCTTTTTATTATACATTTAAACATTTATTTAGAGTGACAACGGGTTTTAGCAGGTTTTCTAAATTAGTGAGCTTAAGACCAATTTTCCACTCTTGCAAAAAATTCGGACCTGCTCTGCCAAGCAAAAATATTGTAATATGTTTGATCTTGGAATTGATGTTTGAAGGTAGTATAATGTTTTTAATTGAAATCAGATATATTCAAAACCAGTTAGTAAAACTCAGTTTGTTTTTTGGGTTCTTACCTTCTCCTTACCAGTCATTTAGTTTTCAAGTTGTTACTAATGTAAAAGATTGTCTGCCATTTAACAACAATACCTTCCTGATCCAATAGTAAAAGTAAGAATCAATTGAAAATGTTGCAATCTTCTCATTATAGCTGTTTATCGAACCATTCATGTCAGTAACTAGTTGTCATTTTTATGAGTACGTAGTAATGAATGAGAGCGGAAATACAAGTTTAAGTTACTTGATAATCAAAGGTTTAGAAAACATGAACAATTACGAGAAACTTTGGCTAAGTGGTTGCTTGCTAATGCGTAGCTGAGGCTAAAGAAGAATCTTGGATACTAATATATATGAAGCTGAAAAAAATCAAACTGCTCAATAACACTTATAATGATTAGAAACAGTATCAGTGAATCGAAACTTAATGTGTATCTATTGAATACAAAGAAATCGATAACGAAGTTTAACAGTTACTTGAGAGTGTGAATATGTGGGTGTGGGTGTGGGTGTGGGTGTGCGTGTGGGTGTTGGCGTGGGTGTGGGTGTAGAGTGTGGGGAATTGATTCATAATAACAACCACATCCACCCACACCCACACCCACCCCATATCCACACCCACACCCACACCCTTAGCAACGTCTTCTCCATCACAGACCGCGACATACATTCTTTGCAACGCCCCATCACAGACCGTGACAGACAAGGTTTGCACCCGTCACAGACCGTGACAGACGGGGCTTTGTTCCCATCACAGATCGTGACAGACAGGTTTTCGACCTCTCACAAATCGTGACTGATAGGACTCAGGAGTGATTATAGACTGTGATAGAAGACTTCAAGGAAATATCAGATGTGATGCATAGTAGCGGCGCCAGGATTTCAGTTCAGGGTGGGCTCATCATGGGTTGAGCCCACCCTAACCCACACAAAGTGTTCTTTTTACATAGCTTTCAAAATCTTTCAGGGTGGGCTCGATGTAAATCAGGGTGGGCTGAGCCCACCCTGGCCCACCCCTGGCGCCGCCACTAGTGATGCATAACTAACATATAATTGAAGCATATATGGAGTATTATTCTGTTCAGTCTCTGTAATGTAAGGTAAACGATTATGAAGAAATGTACATCAGTATGCATAAAGACAACAGCTTTTTGAATATCAGCTATAGCAGTTGCGTCGTGTTTCACATTTTTAATCCCGCAAGAGATGGCGCTAACAGCTTTTGCGATTAGAAAGCAGGTTTTTACAGCTGTGAGATGCTTGTAGCCAGAGAACAACGGCATATCAAGTGGAAGTTATCTCTTGTTTTCACTTCTATTTCATATCTATCTTGGACAGGGAGAGTGTGGGAGTGTAGTCTTTCTTCATCTGCACACTTACACTCACATCCATGCCTCAAGACGAAATATTTTAAAAACACATTAAAAAATCACATGTTTAGATAGGGGGCCCTCGAAAATCGTTCTTTTCGAGCATAAAACGTTTTTAAAAGAAATTTTTTTTACAGATCGATAGAGGACACTTCAAAGTATATATGTCGATAAAAAAAAACATCGAAAAAATTTTATTTTCACATCCGAAAAGGGGAGCAGATACCCTTAAAGTACCAGCAGACGTTTCACTATTTTCGCAGAAGATGTTACTCAAACTGCATATATTTATATAAAATATGGAATTTGGAGATGTCGTTGAACAAATAAACTCTTGAGATTAACGAAAACACAGACCAAAGTAGAAACGAATGTGGTTGACTATAGAATTTAACTTCGACTCCATTAAATTGTGAACTTCTCTAAGGTATTCATAATAAATACATAAGTATTAAAAAGAAAATTTGCTCTTCAACTCGCTCTAAGTCATCATTTCATAGTGAGACGACGATTGACAATAATAATATTTATGTTTTGAATGATGGTACCAACCTATTAAGTAGTTATAATGCTGAAGTAATTTCACATTTCTTTGAAGATACTTTTTTCTTCTGTAAAGATTACTTTTTTTTGACGAAATTAATGGCTTAAGAAAGCCATGTAGCGATATCAGATTTCTATTTATCAAAAGATTACGTCGTGCGCTTCTTCACTTTGGACGAATATGAAAAATATTGTCACCTCTTTATATATAAAAGATGGGTATCGTCGCTATTGTGTCTCATTTCATCACAAATGATGCTTTCAACAATAGTTCGTTGTTTCTTATTCGTTCTATTCAGGTAATTTTAAAATTTCTTTTTTCCTATTCATCTAGTGTTGAACAATTTCCATTTTCAGTTTTACAGGTTTGATTCTTGTTTCATTTTACATATTCTACTATTATTTTATGTCATTAGTACAAGTAAAATCTCAATTCTGTGCTGGAATATCTCAATATAATCGATGTTCACCAAATAGTGCCTGTGCCTGCTATCATATAGCAGGTGCTATTGATATTGGTATCTGTGTCGATGCATTCGTCGATTGTTCTGAGCTAGTTGCATGTGGAGATTCAGACAACACTTGTTACAAACCTTACCATAGATGTGTTCATCACCCTCGTTGTCATAATCGTCCTGTTTGTTATCCAGTGCCGAGTTTCAATCAGAGACTCTGTCCATCAATACTGAGTAAGAAGATGAACAGTGATCCAGACGATGGAGTGAAAGACGAATCCTTTTAAAGCTATTTCTTCATCATCCACATATTCTCATGTATGCAGTTCATTTTATTATAGAAGCGGTAGCGAAGAACTAATGATCCTTTAAAAAAAGAAGTAGCTGAAGTACAGGACAGATAAAACGAAATATAATCATTGAAACACAAATATTTCATTTGTTCTCATGAACCAAATCCATTTATTTGAAGAATAATCCGTTGCACTTATATCTAGCAGTGCATCAATATGCTGTAAACCTTTAAGAGCATATGAGGAACCAAAAAAAAATTGATCGATTGATCAATCTATGTGATTAGATTCTTTAGAACGTGTGATATGTTAGCATCCCTATCAAATTAAATCAATTCTAATATATCATACCTATCTTTATTCCCAGTTTTCTTTGTATACTAGACTAATTTTAGTAAATATTGAGTTTTGCTAAGTAGCCTTCTATCAAAATAACTGCGATAGACATTAGTAGTTCAAATGTGTATGCAAATTGTTTTTTCATAGCTTATAGTATTACCGACTTAGCTATCTCTTTAAAATACTTACAAGGAGAATGTTTTCGGGAAAGGAGAATATAGGAATTCAGACTATATAATGACGAGATGAATGACAAAGAGAGAGTTCGTAACAATTTATCATTACACTATTACTAGCTTCTTTCAAATATCCTTTGAAATTTATTTCATTTGCATTGTTGATATAACAGCAGAATATTGGATAGTCTCGATGGATTCAGTAAAATTCAATTCAATTCGCTTTGATTTGATTTGATTTGATTCAATCGAATCACATCGCATTGAATTATCAAAAATTTTACTGACTTTTCATTCTCTAATGAACGCAGACGTTTTGCATGAAAGATTAGATACACAAGACATATCAAATCTAAAATATCTCATTCGTCTAAACAAAATTTTCTATGATAATGAATAGCGATGAATAGTACAACTACAAGTACAATTACAAATGCAACAACAACTACAACCACAACCACAACTACAATTATAAGCACAACCACTATACAAAAACCATGTAAGCATTCTATTAACGTTCTTTGACCTTGATAAATACTAATTTTTAACCAAGCCAAAACAGTTGCTTTCTACGTAAAATTACTCTGCAGCTAACTAGAGAGTAAATTAATAAGATATATAGTCTAATATCATGAATGATTCAATATTTACCATAAGTAAAAAAAACAGGTAATAGTAATCTTCACGTTAGTTAGTGGTCGTCATTATTGAAGTTTGGTTCGTTTTCTTGACAGCTATAAAATCAAATCCATCTTCACTCGAATACAAATAATCTCAAAATCAAATGCTTCAATGCTATCGAACATCTTTCTTGGAGCATTTAACTCATAGTATTGACTAAAAAAGATCTCAAAGAGCTTCTTTTTAATTCCCAGCAAAGAGTAAACATGTCATTGTTAAGCAACATAAGATTAATCGAAAATTAATAAATTGCTCATTTTGAAAAATCGTTAAGATTGCTCAAAAGAAAATTCTGATTGTTATGTAGCTTTTATTTATATTACTTACTAGATATAAATCAACTGAAATTACTCAACGTGTGTGGAAACATATTGATGTGTGTTCTCTAAAAAGTCTTTAGTAGTGATTCATTTAACATCGATACAATACTCAAATAAATCAAGCATATCAAGAAATACATGTAATTGAAGATTCGATATGGATAGCGTAGAATACAGGATTTTACACAACCAATCATCTTCTTCCTTCGTTAAATATTTAGTTATCGAGCATATTGATTCTAAGTCTGTTCCCACACGGCTTAGAATAAGATGTTTTCTCACCTATCAGCAATTCTTTCTTTTATTCCATTGCGAATGTGTTTAAGACACTTCTCTTCATCTTCATCTATACACCTAAGGCTCCCTGTTCGAAAGACATATCTCATGTTTCTGGAACTCTAACTTTCTTTGATTTTCGAAAATTTTTCAAGTTCTTGATTTCATTTGAACCCTATCATAGTTTGTACTCTTTAAAGTTCTTCCAAATCTTATCCTTCTTTTTTATGAAATTGCTTAAGTTCATAAATTTCTTGCAGAGTTCAGACAACTTAACTTCAGTGAATTCTTTCGATTGCCAAGATTCTGCAATCTTCTTTATGAAATTGAGAAACAAATTTTCGAATTGAGCTTAAATCTTTTTGTGACAGAACTACCACTAGATGTGCGCCATCGAATAGCTAAGATAAGAGAAATCTTGCCGTATCATGAGAAACTTGCATAGCTTAACAATGATGCATTGGTAGATTGATCTCCCTGACTTTAACTTATAAAACACTTGAATATCAGCTTTCCATTTATGAGGAAAAAATGTCTCAGTTCTACAGGATCTGGATCATTTATTCTCAGAACTATTAAATTCTACCCTATTATCTGTTTCTTTAACTCTTGTTTTATTTTTCTCACAATTAAAAAGTGATTCTCATCCACTTGTGATGGAACATATTAACCGTTATTCGTATATTTTCGTTTCATGTTTCTCATACTTGTTTGATATCTATGAGAAAACACAAAAAAAGAATGTCAATTGAAAAGTTCCTATGAAAAAGCATCTTTCGTCTTAGTGAATATTATATGGATGAATGGTTCGAATATCGCTCTTTCAAATGATGAAAACCGCTGGTCTATATCTTGTTTTTATCAAAAGTTATTCGCAATACAAGAGTGTCGAATGACTTATGGACGACCCTGTATATACAGTCTCTTTTATTGCATAAGAGTTCATTAAATAACTAAATGAATATAAAAAAACAAGAACACATTTCATAAACAACAAATAAAAATAGAATCTATTGCAATTTTTTTGGTTTTTAGAAGCGTCGAATTTCAATGACCAAAAAGCAGTAGTATAACTATGTAGCATAATAATTAATGATTTTAACACAAAACTCATATTCAAATGATTTATATTCAATTGATTGTCTATTTAAAAAAATGTTGCGTAAAATAAACTGAGCTTCAAATTTTTCCCAAAATTTGTATGAAGAAAATGGAAAGTATTCATAATTAGTGTCTGAATGTCTTTATTCGATGAATTCTTAAAGAATAAAGACTAGTTCTTTCCTCTGTTTCAATCGTACAATTATTTTCTCATATTGTATATCACTCGATATTATTAATCGTTCATGTGATTTTCTAACTTCTTTTAATCATGAGTTGTAAGACAGTTGTAAGTTACATTAGCGACTACAGACAAGTGGCGAAATATAAATTGATCTTTAAATCTTTCATCCTTTCATTAAAAACACAGGTACATGTAATACGATGGAGATCTTGTTTATTATTCTATCTACATCAGCAGAGTTGATTGGAAAGTGAATATTTATAGCTTGCTATCATAAAGAAGTTTTAATTATAAATCGGATGTCTTAAAATTATTACAACACATCATATTTGGTATATATTTAATAATGAATAATTCATACAAATGGTGATATTTTTGTTTCAAAAGATGCATTGCGGAAAGCTCTACAAAAATTGCTAGACTAATCCCTTACTAACATGCTTTGATGTTTTTTTTTGCATTTAGTCAATATAAAACACCTACATGTTCTTGTTACTTCCCATTTTATTTAAAATAATAGAAATTTCTCAAAGACGTTTTTCTACTTTTGCAGTGAAAATACATTCGTTAAGAGAGTACATTATTATCAAAAACTTTTTAAAAGCTTTTCTCAAATATTTTTCCATTCTTTTTGATTAAACATTTTTTATAGCTTAAGTAGGTAAGGAAACAACATGTCGATATTATATTTTAACATAAAACTCCATATGAACAGAAATAAATATCTAATTCAGTGTTTCTTCTATAATGACACACTTTCTTCATAATGAGGTTAATTGAGTATACCCGATATTGATTGATAGTTCGTATGTTACAAAATGAACACAATTAAAGGCAGTCGAATCATTTTTATCAACATATCTTCACGTGTTACTTTACTCAATTTCCTTAAACAAAAAGTAGATTTTCGTAAAAATATGAAATTTGAGATAAATGCATAGAAAGATAGTGCGAGATCAAATATTTCAATAATGGCAATACCTTTTACGCGGCACTTCGTATTTTTGTTTTCAAACGTCGTTGCCATTGTCTAGTTGAAAGATACGATTTTTCGATTTTTCTCAGTTTATGGTTGTTTTTTTTCATTGCGTACTGCACCATTTGCGAAGAAGCTTCATTGTAATCTATGTATTTTTCTCTAATTTAAAAAAGTATGTCAATATACAAGGTGTGAATTTTTGGAAACATTGAATTTTTCATGCCTGTGTTTCCCTGAAAACGTAAGAATCAGAAAAAAAACAGAGAACTTCACCGAGCACTACATGCTGAGTGAGTGCGAATGTGAATTAAGAAGAAAACTTTTGTTGTACAGTTGAAAAGTGCACTCACTTCTGTGCAAAAGTTGTTCCTAATGTGTATTTCATTGTGAGGGCAACTTTCGCAAGAAATTAGAACTTATGTAATAGTACCTTAAATTCAGAGTCTTTTTATCTAATGTTAGTACGGAACATAAAAGCTTTTCTATACAGATTCGGAATTTTTACATACAAAGAAACGTCGTTTTATATAATGAATAAAATATGATGAAATATGTCGAAAGTAACAGTGTTATCTTATTTTAATAAGACGTGCCATTCACAACAAGATAGTTACTTGTCTCAAACGATTCAAGACATAAAATGTAATCTTTTGAGACCTTTTTATTTTTTGTTTTTGAACTCAGAAAAGTAGAATTGTCTTGAAAGAATAAGATATTCTTATTCGTCTGATTTTTAAAATCTGGGTGCAAAGTAACTCACAAAAACCGTAATTTTTGTGTCGGAAAGTTGTTCACTAATGTTAATTTTCTTTTGAAACAACCCCAAGTTCTATGTTTTTTTGTAAGGACATTGTCTAAAAAGATTCTCAGGTTACGGCTAAAAACCCCTATCGTAAGTTAAACTTTAGTTTAGGTCGCTTTATGGGACTGAAATCTTTCATTATACAAAAAAAATGCATACTTTTCGTTAAGATTGATTATCGTTGGAAACTGTGATTTCGAAGACGAATCGTTTAAGAGTCCCAAATGACATGTGAGCGTAGATTTTATCTTAACTAGTAAAAACACGTCAGGATAATATTATTAGATAAAAAAAACATGTAAAAAAAAAGGAAAACTATATATGGAAATAAATGTAACATGAGGATTGATTGACTCTGCAAGCACAGCATAATACGCCAAATGAATGAATTTGTAATGAGCTTAACATTGTTGTAGAGAAATGATATGAAGATGAAAAAAAATACAGAAACTCTTCAGCACACATTTAATAAACCCAAAAAAAGAAGACATAAGAAAATAAATAAAATAGTTTCAATTTCCGATACTCTTAAATTCTTTTTGACAATTCGTGTAGAAATATGAGGTTTTTATTATCTCTTTTTTTAATCTATCTATAAACATTTCAGAATTCTTTTGAAATTACAAAGAAAAGCAGTATAATAAATAATTGAATATTTTTAATAGAGTTGCTAATATTTGATAATATATCTTTAAAGGAGAAGTTTTATTAAAATCTACATGAATATAATGAAGTTTTTCTTTTTAATTTTTTTTGAAGTACTAATATTCTTCTAGGTTCTTTCTCGTTCTGTTTATTAGTCGATAAAAGGATGTAAAATTTTAATGTTTCCATGTATATATATATGAACAGAAATGCTCATAATCACATTTTTTTAAAAACTAGAAAAACATTCGTTGTTTGTGAAAGAATGACTACCATGACCTAGAGGGAAGACACACATCCATACCGACACCCTTATGTAACTACCACTGTAGTTAGTATAGCAAAGATACTTTGGAAAACTTCTTTTTTTTGCTTTGTGAATATCTCCACTTTAGAAAATGATAGTGTCTTGATCTTTTTTCAAAGATGCGCCGTCGAAAGTTCTAAAAAATCTGTATGAGCAAGTTCCAATTACGAAACAAAAATAGTCACTCAAATATTTCATACTCTGGAAAATTGAACTATCATTGGACGTATTCATTTTGAGTATAAGAGACACCATCAAAGATACTCAATAGGAATTTGTTCTTACAGCTTTGTAGAGTTTTTTATGGCACATCTTTTAAAAAAAGAATCAAGATCATACAATTGATCTCTGTTGAAATATTTGAAAAATACCAAATGTTGCAAAACCTAAGGTACACCCGGTATTAATAAAGTCAAAACGAGAAACGAAATAACTTTTTGATAGTGTCACCTTGTTCAAAAAAAACAAAGAAAACACTCATTAAGAAGAGAAATTCGAAAACGAATCAGAACTTGGAACAATGTTGATTTTACAATAATTCAAATGGACTTTTCACTTTTTCCTCTCTATAGTATTACTCTTTCTCTTTTGTCTCTTACTTTATCATATGATCCTCTCGTTTCTCCCTATATTCCAGTTCATCCATTACGTGGAAGTGCCATTGACATTCATCCAAATGCTTATTGGGAACAAAATGGTATTACAGTAGCTGGAGGAAAAGGAAGTGGCGATGGAACCGATCAACTCAACAATCCATGGGGTTTGTTTGTGGATGATGAACAAACAATCTATGTTGCTGATCCCAACAATCATCGTATTATGGAATGGAAAAGCGGTGTGACGAGTGGTCAAGTGGTTGCCGGTGGAAATGGACAAGGAAGTGGAGATCATCAATTGTCTTTTCCATATGATGTGATTGTCGACAAAGAGACAGATAGTTTTATCATATGCGATGGTTGGAATAACAGAGTCGTTCGATGGCCTCGTCGAAATGGAACAAGTGGAGAAACAATCATCTCCAACATCTCTTGTGTGGTTTTGACAATGGACGAAAATGGATCTCTCTATGTCGTTGACAAAGAAAAACATGAAGTGAGACGATATCGAAGAGGAGAATCGAAAGGAACAGTGGTTGCAGGTGGCAATGGACCTGGAAATAGTACAGATCAACTCAATGAGCCAACATACGTATTCGTCGATCGAGATTATTCAGTGTATGTATGTGATTGGAACAATCATCGTATGATGAAATGGTTGAAAGATGCAACACAAGGCATTATTGTGGCTGGTGGTCAAGGACGAGGCAATAATCATACACAATTTTCATATCCTCGAGGAGCTGTTGCCGATCAATTAGGTACTGTCTATGTGGTTGATGCAGGAAATGATCGAATCATGCGTTGGCCCAAAGAAGCCACACAAGGAAGTGTCATTGTTGGTGGAAACGGTCAAGGAGGAAAATCGAATCAACTCAATTGGCCCTTTAGTTTGTCATTCGATCGATACGGCAATCTCTATGTCGTCGATCGCTATAATAATCGAGTACAAAAATTTAACATTGCCTCAAATGCTTAAAACACTAGGCGAATGCTATGTTTTCTTTGCTTTTCAATAAATGTAATTCGATTACTTTACACTCTCGTTTCTATTGTATTCACCCGTGCGACCTTGAACTATCTGACAACATTCATAGCCGGTGTTTACGGTCAATCCGAAAGACGTGATAAGATTTTATAAATGAATAACCCACTATTTCTCCGTAGCGGAAACTCCCTTTTAAAGCTTTGGAGGTAAAATAAAAGTTTAGTTAAGGTACAAAAATGGATGTACCTACAATGTATTGGATGGGATGCGATGAATGTAAAAAAGAAATCAGAACTCACCTAGATGAGACCTGAAATAGAAATACGATTACTTACTTGAAACTAAAAACAAGAAAAAAAAGTTGATCAAAGAGACCAAGCGATGAGTAGAAAATGATTGATTTAGTTTTAATAGTTTCTTTTTTTGGTTTGCTGAATTTTTACACAAAACATCAGAAGTTCTTTATTTATGTATAGTATCTGGTATATCATCGATCGCTCTATCTAATTAAATATTTCCATTTGATTTAATTGGCATACATCAAGAACTTTATGAGTTTCAAGAAGCGCAAGTAAAATAATTTTTTTTCTGTTAAAGTTTCAGATGTTCTCGTCGATTAGTCGAAATAATTATCAATTATTAGACAATTTATTTTTTGTATTCATACATTTTATACTCGATCAAATATATGCACATATCTCAATTTTACAAAACAATTTAGTAATTTTCGAAAAATCTTTTATTGAATATTTTAAATTCTCTTTTTGAATTATTATTTTTACTAGTTTGTGCAAAGCTTGTATTTATTGGGCGATAGAAATTTTTTATTTTCTTATCGATAGATTTCACATTAATCAAATGAAAACCATTTATTAAATAGAGAAATCAATTATAGTTCCGAACCATATAAAAATCAAATTAGTCTTTGATGTTTCGTAGAGAGTGTGGGTGTGGGTGTGATTGCAAGTGCGGGTGTGGAGTGTGGGTATGGATGTAGATGTTGGTAGATGTGTGTCTAGAAGAATACAGAATCAACACCCATATCCATAACACACCACATCCACCCTCAAGATAGTGGAAAAAGATGTTCAATGTCGACCAAATTCTTACAGTCAAATTCTTAGCATGCCATTTGTTCAAAACATACCAAAAGAATCAACGAGGATGTGGGTGTGGCTGGGTGTGGGTGTGGGTGTGGGTGGGTGTGGGGTCTGGGTGTCGGTGGTGTGGATAACCGATTCACTGACACGCCCACACCACACCCTTAATGTATTTCATTTTGTTTTTTTTTCGAAGGTTTTCATGATACACACCATTACAATAAGATTTTTTTAGTCCTCATAAATGTCGTGAATTCTGAACATCAACGTGTTGTTTCTGTTTTTATTTACAGGAAAAATTATAATCTCAACTATTCAAAAATATTACAAGCGAAACTTTACTAATGAAGCTGAAGTTGTGATACAGACAGATGAAGTATTAAGCAAAAGCAAATGATGATTATTTGTTGTAATTATCAACAATTCATCATATGTTGACACCGTCTCTTGAAAAAATTTGTTCAAAAATCACTTTTTGAGGGTTAATTCGAAGAAAATATTCAACATGATACTTTCCATAGTATGTCTTACAAAGACATCATTGATGATAGTTTATCTATTTTTTTTTTCTGACATAACATTTTCTTAGTTGTATCTGGACAAGTTATATCTATCCATTGAATAGCATATTATATTAATATTGTTCCGTGACAACTGAGATAGCCCACCTCACTTTTGTCAATACATCTTCTGGAATTTCGGCAATTGGCGAACATCCCACCACCCGATTATATTCGTGTAAAACTCACTCCTTGTGATACGCAAGATAAATAGCAAACGATGAAGCATGCTGAATTTGAAATTATTCATATGATTCGTCGAATGTTACAAAAAATGTAAAATATTCTTCAAAATATAATCTTGTGTCAGATGAATTGCATCCGAAAGTACTTTGCTATCCAGTTTGTGGTTGCCTATTACATATATACTTCATCTTCTTGACATTGACAAATTTTTGATTCAGCTCGATCTTCCACATAAAAATCAGTATAATTGTCTCACATACCCGTGTCTTTTCCATCGACACATTCCAGTCAATTATATTCTTAACTTTGAACTTTTAAATACTACTTCAAATCCTTAGCGAAACGATAAAGGACTGATCTGTTTTAAATAAATTGTGTGACACGAATACTCAGTTTGCTCATTTTCTCAAATGTGTTGCTGGTTTAATCGAAGATGCTGGTTTAATGGAAATGATTCTTGAAGAAAATGGTCTCTGTAAAAGTCTAAATCTATATCATCTTAATTTGCTACTGATCAAAGAATTGAATATCAATAATTTAATTAACAATGTCAGAAGAAATTGTATAGTGCGTGAACAACTGACAGTTGTCAAACGAACACAACAAATGATAATGAAACAACATGAAGATATAGTGAAAAAGATCTGATAAAGATACTCGGTAATCCATAAGAATATTAGCAATTTGTATTCATTGACGAACTCCTTTGGAAAATATGTTGAGGGATGAGTAGAAGTTATCTCATACTTTTCAAATTGCATAAATCATTGAAAACAAAAATAGCTTTCCCTAACATTCCTATGTCATATGTTAGTAAAATATCATAACAAAGAATGAATTAGATCAAACAGATAGAATCCTTTTTTTGTCGTCAATTTTTCTTGTCTCTCAATTTTTTATACTCTATTGGATGAATCAAATGAAATCCGAAGTAAGCTTCGAACATATCATGGCTAATGGTTCGTCGATTTATAATTATAATACGTAGGGGATGAGCCACCAAAGATTCGGATAGTTTTAAGAGCTATATCGATGGTCAATGGTCAATCCTAGATTAATACATTCAGACTTATTAAGATAATGTTGATAATTAATTTTGGAACAGAATCATAAATATCGACCATGTAGAGGAAGAAAGAGAAATGTAAATTCTTACTTCCTTGAAGTGCAATATTTGTCATTTGAGGTAGAAAAAATTTAGTAGTGTTACAGTCTACATCAAAAATAACTAATAAATTCAAAAAATGCTATTTAACTGGAGGTTTATACGCAGTACAATTCTATGATGAACGTCATAAACCTGTAATGAGACGTTTCATTATCAATAAGTAACAAGATTTCAAATAATAAAAAAGAACGAACAATGAAATATTTTATTTTTGTCTTTCTACTTTAAGAAAACAAAATATGTTAGATGGATCTGGTTTTTGTATATATATAAATAATAAGACACATTCTAAACAACTCAATATCTACCACCATAAATACAAATCACGATTAATATATTTAATAAAATATTGATTAAGTAAATGTTCTACTTCAATTAAAACATCCATTTCTGTCAGACATATTTTAGGTATTTCTGTAATACATAACAAACATAAATGACATGTGTTATTATTATTTTTTGATAATATGTATTGTATAATTTCTTTAAATTCTTTTCTATATATTCCAGTTTTAAGATATTCTAATTTGGGAAATAAATTCATAATCAATTTGATTAAATCTAATGTACATAATGATTTAATATCTAAATTTTTTATTTTGTTTGTTTTTGATATATATTCAAAAATATCATTGAGTAGATTATTTTCATTGTAATTGATAAAATTAGATTTTAATGTATGAATATTTGGTAAAAAATATAATAGATTAGTAAGTTGTTCGAAAGAGAATGTATAAAGGTCAATTATTAATATTGTGATTTGTTTTAAAGGAATAATAAGATTAAGAGTATCAGCAGATATATTAAAATAATATTTAATTGTCAATTGAGTAGCATTTGGAAAATATTTTAAAGTATTATTTGCTATTCGTTTACAACAAATATAAACATGTTTAACAGAATTTAAATTCATTTCTTGAACATGTGGACAATGTTCGTTAACCATTTCCCAATAAAATATATAATCTTTTCTTCTAAAAACAAAAAAAAAGCATAAGGCAAAAATTAGTCAATCGATTTTTACCGATATGGATTAGTTGAATGAAAAATTCCACAATCTAATCTTCCTTCATAATCATGTTGATGTGTAAAAAACCATTGTTTTTCAATCCAAAATGATGATGTAAATTGATTGATTGAATTATGATATATTAATGGATTCTTTCTTGCAGAACTATCATGATTTATATCAAATATATGTAAGTTTGGCATAAATGATAATATTAATTGTTCCCATTGTTTTGTATCTAAATATGATTCATCATATGCTATTGTGAGACATAAAATTTCAACATACCGAAAGAAAATTTTTATAATTTTTTCCAGTTGATTAAAATCAACATAATCAAGTTTGAGTGAAACATATTTTAAATGTTCTAAAAAATTTGTATTCAATTCAAGATTTGTATAAGCACATTTAACAAGACAATCAATTGATAAACGACGAAGTTGAGGAAGACACATTAATAAAATATGAAATGAATCATATCGAATACGACTATTTATTATAAAATGTTCTATAGGACTATGTTGATATTTATCAAAAGTAATGGGTAATAATTGTTCTTCATCTTTTGTTTGATATGTTAAATTACAATATTTTAATTTTGGTAAACAAAATATGAAAAAAAAGTGTACTTGGATATTGAACATATTCAATTAGACTAAGAACTAATGAATGTAATTTAGGTAAGAGAATTAAATGATTGAAAATTCTATTAAGATATTGAGCTTTAATATTATCAAGAATTAATATTTCAAGGCAAATAAATTTTGAAAGAATACGTGGTGGCGAGAAAATAATATCAACTGTAAATGGATTTGATAAACGAAGTGAATTAATTCTATGTTGATTTGGAAGAATTATATTTCCATGATAATAGTTAAAATTTGATTTTGACATTGTTGAAATATTTATTTTAATTGGAAATGTTGAATGAAAAAGTAAATTTTGCAATCGTTTATTAAGATAAATGAATCCTTGATAAACATGATAAATATCAAGATATTCAAATATTTCATAAAGAATTTCATTTGCTAAATCTTCAAAGAGAGTGATTGTTGTTACTAAAATAAAATATAAGATTTATTAAACCTTAATATAAAATCTTACTTTTATCGAATAATTTTCTTTTCTTATCGATATTATCTTCATCAAATGTATTATTTTGTTGTCGTTTTATTTGTTTCATATTGAAAATGATCAATAAGAAAGTTAATACTGATCGAAACAAGTACACGTGAAATAATAAACATATCGTCTTTTTCTCTTTTCTATTCGC
>CAJNOP010002004.1:0-13726 GCA_905250075.1 Rotaria sp. Silwood1 | reverse complement strand
TATATGTATCTAAATTCTACTGCATATCGATCGTAGTTCAAAGTAGATAGAAACTTTTTTTTGCATTTATATTCTGATCGCACTCCATAAGGTAGCATAGCCAGCGCGAATAGCATATTTAGTATACGCTCATGGAACTGTTTTTATCAATATAACATCAATATAAGAGGAATCTTTATTTCATATATATATATGCTATGATCTAAATCGAAATTTGATCAATTAGTATGTTCTTTCGGACGAAAATGTAGTTCGAGTTTTGACCAGATTACTTTTGAACGAAATTAGAATTGAACTCGAAGTAAATTGTTCTAATTAAAAACAGCTAAAGTTTAAATCAACAAAGATGTGAGTTTGGATTATATATGGAACCGATCGGATGGATTTATCAGGCTAGATGGGGCTGATCAGAATACAAATACAACCGATCTACCGATAACCGCCCGGTATCGGACTGGATCAGTTTAGACGGACTAGTCATCGATTCCGATTCTATATATGCTGTAGAGTATGTGGATTAGGAGAAGACTCATACCATAAGCATTGGAAATAAGCCTTTCCAACCTGCCATTATAATATAGAAGACTTTCTTGAAGGAACAAGGCACTTCCTTTTATTCATTAATTTCTCAAAAATTTGTCAACGCACCCTCATATGGGGTCAAAGGGTGGAACTGAAGATTCATTATTGAACTATCAAATGTAGAGTTTAATTCTGGAGAAAATTTTGTAAGTGCTCAATTGAACAGAAGAAACACTAAGATAATTTTAAATTAAAAAAGAATTGTACAGATCTATTATAAAAGGCTTGCTTCGGTGTTTTTAGTTCTTCTTTCATTGCAAAGCAGCTTATCTCAAATATTTCATCTAAAATTCTGAAATATACATCCAATGATGCAGAATTCCATGAAGAATTTTGTGACATTCTTGAAATTCTAGTCAAACTTTTCATTAAAAAAACCTTCCTGTATATTTAGAGTGTTTTTGAATGTCACAGTTGAGCAATTGAATGAATGTTCATTTTTCAAGGTTGAAGCTAACGAAGAATACGTGCTTGAAAAGTCAAATAAACAGTTTTGTAGACCATCAAATTCTCTATCTTTTGGTATGTATGTTTTTAAGATCATCAGATGAGAGAAAGAATCACTGATGTTTAGTACAATTTCACTTGGGACATTGGTTACAATATATATTATTCCAAAGTGAAATCAGTATTAGCGGTTTTGAATCTGATCCGACGGATTGAGATAAAATAGTGCAAATGAAAATAAAATAATTACAATTCTGCACATTGACTATATCCATTCTTATTACAGAGTAACATGTTGTTTGATGACAATTGAAAATTTTCTTTAATCATTCTCAATAATTGAATTTTTCCACGAAAAGATAGTAACTTATAAAAAAGAAACACAAATTAATGTGTTTCTTAACCACGAACAATAATTGAATTTTCTAACCAATAAAACTCAGTAAACATTTCAGTATCAATTCAATTAGAAGAATCATAGTCATCATCAGATTTTCATTAAAGAAAATCTAAACGAACCAAATGAAAGAATATTAACTTGAGAAATATCTTGTAGATATTAAAATATTGTATTTTGACATTTCAAGAATAAAAATGAATGCTTTAAAAAAAGTTCTAAAAGAAAAAAACTGTATCATTGTTTGGTTTCTGTTCGAAGATTGCAAAAACAGCATTATGATCAGTAGCATTTTGGGTATTAATAATCGAACAATCTTTTAAAATCCATGAATCATTAATACGAGGATGTACATAAATATAATCAATACGAGTTCCATATCGACATGTAGCTACTTGTTTATCTTTTAAATTTGGATTTATTTGTTTTAACGCATCTGTATATGACCATTGATTTGTTATTAATTGAGTTACATCAAAAAAGGTTTCTCCCATTTAGATGCTTTTCGTAATCCAAATACATTTTTTTCATGATAATGATTTGAATAATCATCCCATGTTAATGAATTCATATCACCCATAAGTATATCAATGTTTTTTTTTAATGGATCAAAATCTTTAATTTGTTTTAATCGATCATTTTCATTTAAATGATCTAAATGCGTAACAGCAAATATTCGATCTTTCACAAATGGATGATCACTATCTAAACAACATTGTAGTAAAGATCTTTTTCCACCTGAACAAAAAAAAACTTGTTTGTTGATTTGAGTAAGATTTTATTGGATACCGAGATGCAATACCATTACCAAAAACATCCTCTTCACATGATCCGTATATAAAATGATTTAAACCGAGAAGGGTACAGAATTGGAACCAATCTTCATCATTGTTTGCTTCTTGAACAGCAATCAAATCGAAGTTATATGGTTTAAGAATTGTTACTAATCTTTTGATACTATTTTCATGTGTCGATGGATCAGCAAAATAATGAACATTAATTGTAGCTAAACGAAATGTTGTCATTGCTACTTGACAAATTATATAATCTACATAGAAAACAAACGAGTCTTTTCTATTATTCTTTTACATCACAAAATTGATTTCAAATCTGTTAAATATGTTGCTTTTTTCTTCCTTATAATTAGGAAATAGTGGTCATCTTTACGTCTATTCTCCTCAAGGCATTTCGTCAGTTCACCTTTTGGATGCCTATCAACTACTTTTATCTAAGTGGAGATCAAAAATAGCACTTTTTGTTCATCGCTTCTTTGCAGAACTCTCAACCTCATTCACGTTCATATCCTCATCATTATATTGTGCGATTTCATTAATTTGAAAGGATTGTTATGTGATTATTTATAAAGAACAATATAAGAACAAATAATCACATCCTAATAAAGTTTTCTTTCGCTCATATTGGATTCATTTCTATACGAAATAAATCCTCAAGACAAACAATTTGAATATCTATCGACATGCGTTTGGATTACAGTATCATCTACGTTCTAGTAACCTGTTATTTAAAAAACAACAATTGAGGATGAGAGACATTCCCACCAAGGACATTTACTTTGAAGAACATTCTCACCAAGGACATGTTTAAGAGGACGAGAAGTCAAGGATATTTGCAAAAGGTCATTTATTAAAGGATGTCTCAGGTTGTGTTCCAACTATTTATCATCAATAAAAGACGTTTTGTAGCAGAAATTAGAAAATAAATGAACATCATAAACAATATTGGAACATCAATTTACATGCATACATCAACGTTTTAATACCACTTATGAAATTCAACTTTTTGCTATTTTCTGCTACAAAACAGTGCTTATATGTGATTAATGGTTGTCTTGGGCAATAGATACTTGTTTAAACGACAAAATATCTTTCTTTTTTTATCTGTGTGGGTACTATTGACTTGATTACAGTACATCTATCCTTTTATAAAATTGATTAAAAGAAGGTTGAGTATTGGAGTATATCAGTAAAAATTAAAATAAACCTAGAGTAGATTAGTTGCAGCATATGTAACTGAAAAAATTTAATCATATAGTTGTTACATGAGAAAAACTGAATGAGCTTTATGTACATTGTCAATGTTGTATATATCCTTCATAGACACATGTCTGCACGGTTATGTCTTAATGTATTATTAGAAAATAGAAGCTCTTCAATCTGTTTTTTTAAATTCTAGTGCGATATTTGTATCTAAACTTGAAACCTTATATCAGTGTTTGGCTGTTAGTTATTGTTTATATAGATAGCGCTGTGATAAATGAAATTTAAGTCATGTCACTTTTTTTTCAGCAACTGAGATACTTTTGCCCTAACTGAGACGCATGTAGGCGTAGTTGCGATAGAAAAATTTTATTTGGTCGTAACTACACGTAAGTGCATCGTAATTTTTCGTAAATTATAGGTGACAGTGCGATCACAGATATGGAGTAACCGGGTTTGTATTCTATCCTAATGGTAAACACGGATAATAAACGCATACATTAAAGCATTTTCACCTCAGTCTTCATTAGATCGTTCATATTTAAATAGAAAAAAAGAAAAGAAAATAATCTGTAAAGTGGTATCGGTTATAAACTTATTCTTACACATTTCAAAACAAAATAACTTAAATAAGTGTAAATGTTGTCGTAAAACGTCTCGTAATATATTCGTATTTGTTATAAATGGGCAAAAAGTATCGCGTGTTAGTTTAGCTTCCGTATTTTATCAGTTTGTTGTCGTTTATGGACTATCCATATTGGTCTTGTTAAGATTAAATTTCACAAACAGTTTGACGAACTTTGCCGTCAATGATAATCAATAAAAAATGTACTAAACAATTGTATTATTCTACCTGCTACATCAATTTCATCTGAACTTAGTTCTTTTCGAACTGCTGAAATTTCCCAAATATTTAACGACGCAATTATATGTTATCTGCATTGTAATATAGATTTTCGCACTACATCATCAAATATGCCAATGAAAAATATTCTTTTTTTGCACTATAGGAAAGAAAAATAAGCATCCTGTTATGTTTTTCATCATAATACTACGGCAAAACTTAATTAATTCGTTCTGATTGTTGTGGTAACTATCCATTGATATCTGCTTTTGTGAAACACAGTCTAAAAGGATTGCTAAAGTATATAGGGTAGAAATTTGCACTCTCAACCGTGTCTACGAACAGTGACAGAAGCTGTATCGATAATAGCTCGCTGCAATACACTAACTACTTCTTTATTGTATTGCTGAAGGATTCAGTAAAAGAGACTGGAGAAACGCGTTCAAAGCTATACAGCATTAAGAAAAATAATCCTGTGATTAGCAACCGGCAACGTCGCTATGAAAGTATCACAACACAATCCGTTATCCCGATCCTGGTGACGACTTCTTTGGACTCCATCTGCTAGCCAATGAACAAAGCTGATAGGGAGCATATATCGACGAACAGCCTGATAAAACAGAGTCTCTCTTCTTGGGGAAGGGCAATTCTATCGTTGGATGCAGATTAATGTGAGCTAACAATGGTCCACCTCGTTTTCTCTTGGCAAACAGATGCATGGGAGTTGTTCATCATTTTCGGTACAGATTGACATAGTCATGTAGATTCTTCGGTACGGTAGATCGTTCTTCTAGAGAGAATAGAGGTCGTCATTAGATAGCATACATGGCTTCACATCGACTGATATGCCGTTTCTTCTCGACAAACGAATGAATAGCAGCTGTAGACCATTTGGTGTGCAGATTGACATACTGATTCGATTTTTACTGCAGTTTTAGTTATTTTTTAGCATTGCAGATCCTTTGCGAGGAGAAAATCATTTAGTTTTTCGATAGAGGATCAAATGCTCCATAGGTTGATGTAGTATACATTGCCTTGATAGTGCAACTGAAGAGTTGATTCGAAGATATCCGTAAAAGTCGTGGTACAGATAGATTTGATCAGTAGTATTTTGTTGGATTTCTTGTATTTTAGATGAATTTTTGTACTAAGATGATGTTTTAGTTTGAAAGGTTGTGTGCTTTAACGATTTGAGTGTTTTCAATAAGCCTGAACATGTTGAGATTGTTTTCGGTGAACTAGGGTACAGTTTTCATCGACTATGTACAGCTGTTCGTTAATTAGCCTTGCTACTAGCTTTACATGGATACATACCACAGCTATATCGTATTTTACATGTTAATCCTGCAAGAATTTTTACACTTCTTTAAGAAGATGTTTAAGAAACATGACAAAGATCGAAGACCTTTAACAAAACGCCTTCCTTTTTTGCGCTCAATGAATATGAAAATATAATACAATTCATTGATAAATTTTTACTGCTGTTAATAAGCCTTTTTTTGTATTGGTATTTATATAAAGATCATCCGCTTTATTTAAAGTGCACGCTATTCGGAATTCTAGTACGACTTTTTCCTTCTTTTTTTTATGTATGGCTCGATAGAGACTGAGCTATTGATGAAAAAAATTTAGCTTATTAGTTGTTTGTGAATAGAGACATTCATTTGAAAAAAAAATTTCAAAACTGAGAAAGAATCGTTTTTTTTTCAAAACACACTGTATTCTCAATTTTTCGAGTTTTTTTTTAATTTTATTTTTAGGATTCAGGCTTTAGAATCGGCGTTTGAAGCTAATTAGAAATAAGCTGCTACATTGAATCCGATCCTAAAATAATGCATTCTTATAAGTCATTTTTGTAAACCTATTTAGTTTTACTTTGAAAATGATGATGCTAAATATTTTATCTCATTTAACAATGATACTAGTAGTCATGAAAGTATGAATCGTTTTTCGTTCTTCATTGTTTGCTTATTGAGAAAATTCATTTTTTTCTGATTTTCGGTTCACAACCAAGAATTTTGTCCTAATGTAATAAGATTGTCATAATCGGACTCCGAATAAAGAATGAAACGAACGTTGTATGCTTTGTAATGTTTGGTTATTTTTCATTTTTCAGTGAAAATCATTTTAGGTGAGAAGAAAAAGGTGAAATTGTTAGACAAAACAAAATTATACCTTATCGGAGTCAGTTTTCAGCGTTGAACTTGAAAAAAATAAGTTTCAGAAGCAGAGAAGAAAAAAATCACCAACACTTGAATATAAGATATTTTTTGCAAAAAGCAAATGACTATTCCTAATTTTCCGACCTATAAACGCTTCTCATAAAAAATTAAAGTCAGTTTTCCACAATCAGTAATTCAAGCTCTATCGAACTATATATAAAAAGAAGAAGATAATAGCCTTATTTGAATTTCGACTTGTGTGCACCTTCTACAAATTGTTAGTGCAATCCCTTCTCGATGGATTACAATGTAAAATACGATAGAGCTACTGCTGTTGTAACAGTGGAAATCAAACAATATATGTTTCAGTTTATGAATTCCTACCTACTATGAACGCAAAATATTAATCGTAGTATAGTGCAATGAGTGTCAAAAAAAAAAAACAATTGTTATACTAATTTCTTCAACACTCTTTTTAGATCGTATTTCAAAAAATTCTTTAACAAAGTTTTATTAATTCTAATTTCTAAACGAAAAATAAAAATTAATATGATTGATCCAAAATGATCAAAATTCATAAATTATTAATTAAAGCAAAAAACAAAAAAGCTCGAATGAGTTTTCGTGAAGTCAATAAGAGATGATGCTAAACCCCAAAACAAAATACCTCAACAAACTTTTATCGACTAGAAACATACAAGACACTATATAGAAGAGAAACAAACTGATCATGTTCTAGATTGTAATATTAATCCACAGCTGCAGTTCGACGACGCTCTATTAAAGTATGTTGCCATTCAGGTTTATCGAACTGTGAATTTGTTTGAGAAGATCCAGTTATAAATTGATGTGATTTTGAAACTGGAACAGTAGTTGGACCCTACAAACAAATATAACAAAAAAAAGAATGTTTATTCTTTTTTTTTCTTAAGCATAATATAAAGCATACCGTTTGATATCCAGATCTTTTCCATGTATTATTATTTTGATTATTTAAATATTCATTATCACTTGTTATAGATGATGTGTCTTCAGTTCCTGCTGGTATCATTACACGAGGTCCAAGTGATCGACTTTGTCGTGTTCGTTCCACATAAGAATCTGAATCTGTATTATTTGCTTTTAATAAACCTTTTAAAAAAATAAACATTAATCGAAAATATAAATTAAACTTTTGTTTTTTTTTGTCTCTTACTATCACGTCGTACTTTGCGTAAATTCATTCCAACTTTTCTAAAAATAAAAATTATTCTTATTATAAATAAAATATAAACTAGAGAAGGAGAGAAAAAAAAAACAAGCATTAAAAAAATATCTATTCAATATGTATTCCCATATGTTAGTCATGCAAAATAGTAAAATAAATATATTGTTGCTTTTCTAAGAAATTTCTACGCACCATTTCATTTTATCTTTAAAAAGGAAAAAAAGAAATTATTAGAAAAAAAAAAAAAACATAAACTGTTGAGATTTATTTCTGTTTATTATTTTTACTTACTGAATTTCTTGTTCGAATGCTTCAGGTGTTATGTTACCCGCTTTAAGCCATGGTGCATATGTTTGTGTCGGTAATTTTGTACGTCGTCGAGCTTTTTGTTGTTGATTAAGTGAATCCATACTGTGCATAAGAACATTTTCAACTTGATCACTATTCGTCATTGAATTAATTCTACTTGCTTTATGTTCTTCAACACGAGCACGAAGTTCAGATAAATCAAAACGTTGATTTACTAATTTTTTTGATGATGAAAAAGATTCATCATCTGTTAAAGAATTTGTTTCATTATTAGAATTTATTATTAATTCATTTTCATTAACTTGATTTGATGCATCAGATCGTTCAACATTACGTTTTTTAACAACTAATCTTACAATAGTTGCATTTTCTAATTGAATTTTCTGACTGACAGAGGAAGAATTTTCATAAACAGGTGGTGTATTGTCATGAAGACGAAGTTCATTAGCAAGTGCTGGAAAACCATAATGATCGGCTAAATCAGCTGGTGTTAAATGAGAACTATTACGTGCCGTTAATGAACAATAACCATGTTCAATTAATATAGCACATGCACCTTGTTGACCATTTTCAGCTGCCTAAAGTTAAATATAATTATTAAATACTATGAAATTTTACTAATATAATCATTTCTGATAACAAATATGGCAAAAATCCTTTCTTTTTCAAAAAATGGTATCATCAAAATTTTGAATCATTTTTCATGTTATTATTTAAATACGAAATTCATCTCTTTGCATGTATTATATATAATGTTTCCTATTGTTTGTGATAAATAAAATTGTTTAAGTTCTCATTAATTAATGTATGAGAATATGACAAAAGTCAAGGACAAAAAAAAAACTTGAAGATCTGATCATTGAAGAATATATGGTAGCTTATTCAAGTAAACGAACTCGAATTGAATAAAAATGTGGAAAGAAAAATATTAGCCATTGTAAACACTAGATCTATGAATAAATATGAGTGATTATATCTCGAGATTTTCATAGTAATCAAATCTTGAAATTGATTGTCTTGTTCGATGATTTGGCCTGAGTCAGATAGACTTTTCATTCACATTGGCAGATCCGAGGAAAATACAAAAGACTTCAAGACGGAAGCCCTTCCTATTTCGCTTTTATTTCTAATTAAAAATCGATTAAAATGGTATTAGTTGAATCTAATGAAAATATACTTTTCGAACTTTATAAATAGATTTCATTCTATTTTAGTCTTTTATCATTGTTTTCCAAAATAACCTTTTTAATCGATCAAAGAGGACTAAAACTAGTTGAAATTTATCTTTAAAGCTGAAAGATTGAGTTTCAATCAGAATTACAAAATGTCATTTTGATCGATTTTTACTTAGAAAATAATTGATTTTATGCTGATTTTATATCAGAAATTTTTACATAGACTTTATATCTTACAGCTGATAACAATCAGAAATTTTTATTATGCAAACATTTTGAAAGTTTCCCTTAGTAAATACATAAAAGCAGAGCATTTATTTGGTTCGATGACATTTTTCATCTATACACAAAATTAACCGTATAACTAAAACTTGTGGCAAATCTGACTTTTTGAAATTGATCAATAGACATTTTACTCGTTAAAATTTTTTTGTTAATAAACAATAACCTTTAAGAAGTTGAAGTACCTAAGAGTCTATCTTACTCTTTCAATTCAATAAATAATTTAACTTATCTCTCATGCTGTTGTTTTTTCTAATATTAAAATTGTGCGATCATAATCATCTCTAGATCACTATGATAATAAATCTTTCACAATGTTCCAATAAATAACTATGATGATTATGAAATTCCATTGTGTACAAGTTCTTTTTGTAACAGATATATACATTAAATAATACTATTCTAAGCTGAAAAAAAAAACATTCCGACTGAAATATTTCTGTTACAAATAAGATCAACTACATTTATCTATTTCTCATTTTATTTTTGTAGAAACAACGTAAAATGTATTTCTCTTTAATAAAACAAAAAAAAAGTTTTACTAACCACATGCAATGGTGTATTGCCATTGTTCGATGTTATAATTCGAGCATTTTTTTCTAATAAATATATTAAAATAGCTTCATTACCAGTTGCAGCTGCATAATGAAGTGGAGTATTATTCATATAATCAACATCATCGACATTAGCATTTTGTTTTTCTACCTATAAAATATAATATATAGCAATAATTATTTATTTCTTATTTGATTAAAAATAATTTTTCTTTCTATGAATCTAATTAAACTGACATTTCTATGGATTCTATTTTGAAAGAAAGAAAACATTATGAGACTTCATGTGAAACAAAAAAAAAAAATCTTTGTGTAAAATTTATGGTTTCATTAAAATGTAATCAAGATCTTCTTAAAGTTTTTCTCTATTCAATATTAATTCTATTAGACAATTATTTAAAATAATTTTTGTTTAAAGGATTTCTCTTTGTCCTTACCAGCCATTGAACAACATAAAGATGTGAACTTTGACACGCTTTAAAAGAAAAAATATTTTGTTGTTTTTGATAAAAATAAAAATAATTTATTAACTAACCAGCATGTAAACAATTTAAACCATTTTCATCTCTTAATTTAAAATTAGCTCCATGAGAAGATAATATTTTAATTGTATCTAATGATCCATATTGACAAGCAAGATAAATAGGTGTTAATAATGTATTTGTTTGTTCATTAACTGTATCTGGTGCAACTTTTAATAATAATTTAATACAATTTGTATGACCAGATGAAGCAGCATAATGAATTGGTTGAAATCCATTATATGATCGTATATGAGGATCAGCTGATTCTTGTTCAATTAAATAACGAAGAGTTCTTATTGAACCATAAGCTGCCGCTAAAATAAAATAAATATTTCTTTTTTTTAATAAATATTTATTGAGTTTTTATTTTACCAAGATGTAATGGTGTATTTCCTTGTTCATCTCGAACAGTCCAACGAAGTTTTTGATATGAATCTTTTCTATTTTGATTATTTAATTTTGAATAATAAAATATATAATTAAGTGCTTCAACTTGATCACAAACAGCAGCATCATGTGCACATGTTGCACCATGTTCTGTACGTAATTGACTAATATCTAAATTTTTTTTCTCTATTAAATATTCAAGTATATGTAAATGTCCATATCGTGCAGCATAATGAGCAAGTGTTGCATGTTGATCATCACGTATTGATTTTATATCTGATATTGATAAAGGATTTAAATATTTTTCTAATGTTTGTAAATCACCTTGTTCACAAAGATGAAATAAACTTAAATTTACATCAATTGATGAATGATTTTTGTTATTTGATAATGCCATTGAGAGAAACTTTACATCTTATCTAAAAAGAAATGAAGAAGAAAATATATATCAATTGAAGTAATAAAACAATGCTCTATGAGTTGGCTCTCTTTTTTTTTTTTTCTTTTTTTTGTTTCTTATAGAATATTGAATTTTTCAAGAATACTTAATGACTCTTGGATAATTATTCAATTAATGAATTTTGTTCAAGGAAAAAAAAAACTTTCATTTATGTCTATGTTAAGATATATTAAATAAATATGATGTATCCGTTTGAGGTCATACAAGGTTGTGAATATGAAATATACACTTTATCTTTTTGTGAGTTCTTGTCATTATTCTTATCTGTGTTTGTCATTCGTCCTTTAAACTTGAAGATTCAAGTATAATGAATGAAGAATAAGTTCAAAGAAAAAAAAAAATATCTTGTGACCTAAAAGACAGATTTATAGATTAATCTACGTAGCAGATTAGAGAAAAAAAATATATATATTTGATTCAAAACAGACATAATCTAAAGACACCTTACAAGGACGAATATGTTGTGATTCATGTCAGGTAGGAAACACACGGTAGTTGTATTTAAAAGAACATCCACTAAATTCAAGAGTCGATAGAGGACTCTAATGTTAGAATATAGGAAAACAATGGAACTGTCGGAAGCTTCGTTTTCAAGATATAAAGATAGAAGAAACTTTTTGAAAAAAATCACCAATATTCTATGACAATATTGACATTCTTTATCTTTTGAATCGATTATTGCAAGCAATATATTGTAAGGACTGTTATAAATAGCATAAAAACAGTTATTCAGTTTAAGATTAATCTTCTTTTTTTTTTCTAGTATGACATATGATTGCATTATAAATTAAAGTTACTTTCGAATCACTTACTATCATAAATAAAATATTCTATTGCCTTTTTTTTTTCTCACTACTCATATGTGCTTGATCTCAAAATCAAATGATAACAAAAAAAGAAACAGTACAATTGATTGATAGTATATTAGACTAAAATCAATTCTAATAAGTTTTGAAATTTATGAAACAAAAAAAGAAATAACAATCGAAAATTTTTTTTTTTATTATGATTTCATACTAGATGCATATCTTTTTATGATTCATCAGCCCATTTATAAGACATCGAAAGAAAAGTAAGAATAATCATTCATATTCGAGTTCGAAGAGTGTCGTCTAAGATATGTCTAAAGTATTCAAATATCTCTCTTCAACAGTTACTAAGTTAGTCAATATAAAATAATGACAAAACAATGATCATACAGAAAAATATTGTTTCTTTCAGATTTTTATATTCTCGTATTAGTTGATGATAAATACTAATAATGATTTCTTTTTCTTTCTCTTTTAATTTTTTCTAGGTAAATATTTGCTTGACGATGGTCTCATTTAGGTAGACGTGAAGTTGTCTATCATGTGTCATAGAGAATCCTTGACAAGTAAAAAAAAAAAAAAGTACAAATACTTATGAGACCTTTCAGTACATCTATTTATAGATAGATATCAACCAGAACTCGTAATATGTTAGACTGAGCAGAAAAAAAAAGCTAACCTATAGTTTTTTCTTACAATATTATCGTGTCAAGAATCACACATCTAATTGTATTGAATCAATTTTTAATACTTGAATGAACAATCATATGTCGAGTACCAGTAGTTGATGCATTAACAAATGTTGAATAACATATTTGACAAGTTGCAAAACCTTCAGTTCTTTCACATTAACCAGTATTTTCTGATTTATTAGTTGGCTAACTAAACCCTTTTCAATATAAAGATGTATTTGTTTTGTCATTTTTAATAACAACTTATATCAATCGTTGTTGTTTCAAAAGAAATTTGATTCATTTGCATTTATACTATTTTATATGTAATGATAAAACAGCACCGATAAGTTATGAAGAATTAATGATTGAAAAGATTCAATAGATATAGAATCGAGATTAGAAAAAAGTAATTGTTGATAAACGAAGAATGTTCGGCAAGGACATTGTCTTGAATATTAAAAAAATGCTTTAAAAATGACGACAATTTTCTTTTTTTTCTTTATACATTTACTCTTAAGTAGAAAAATATTCAACTTTATAAACGATTCGGCTCTTGACTACCCATCGCAATATCGAATTAGCTTGATCTAGCTCATTAAGATTTCGAATATCAATTTGTCAATTGTGTTTTCAATTATACGTCGGCGAATGAAGCTGCCATTAATCAGCTGAAATATATGTGCACAGTTTTTGTCTATTGATTACATTTATGTTGCAATAAAATTTTTTTGAAACTTACGAGGGAACATATTTAGGTGTTCAAGCATTTTAGAGCCCATCTTTTGGCCACAAGTAGATCTCAATGAGGCATGAAAAACCTGAAAAGGATTCATTCCCTCGTGCCTTTGTTTCCGAATTATGATCGTTTTACTCGATTTTCGGCCTACTGCAAGGTATTCCGAAAAAATTCGAATGA
>CAJNOP010002003.1:0-20875 GCA_905250075.1 Rotaria sp. Silwood1 | reverse complement strand
ACGGCTATCTAAATAACTTTCGATAGGAAGAAGACCTAGAGCTACAAGTTTCGCTATTGCAAAGAAAAGTCTTGGAGACATCAAGGGATATTCAAATCTTATTAGTCAACATTAATCAATCAGATTTGAATATCCCTTGATGTCTCCAGAACTCCTCTTTCCAGTAGTGTAAATCGCAGCTCTCTATCTTATTCACATGGAAAGTTATTTAGATCAATATACGGTCTCTTCTATTGTGTAATTAATATCAGTATAGTGACCTCGTTTTTTTCCAACGCAGAACGTTTTTCTCTGACCGATGTAAATCTTCTCAGTGAAATGACTCTACTTTTTCATATATTGTACTTCTGAAAGAAATCCGGGGATGTGGAGAATGTGATTACATTAAAACTCCTCTATGTGAGCACCTCATTCTGAGCAGTGATTTATTATTTCTACTCTCATGAGTAATAGTCACCTAGGATGTGGTGTGTGGGATGTGGATGTGGGTAGATGTGGGTGTGCGGACATGGGGTGTGGGGTGGGGTATGGGTGACTGGAGTTTGGGTGTGGATGTGGGTGCGGGTGCGGGTTTTCTCTTCACTAAACTCACAGCAAAACCAACACACACCGTTACAGAAATACGCACACCCAGACCCCACACCCACACCCACACCCACACGCACACACCCCACACCCCACACCCACACCCACCCACACTCACATCTACACCCTCTCCGTTCTCCTGTCATCGTTTTCTTTCACAAATATGATTGATAGTTGAACGCGTGAAAAGAATATCCATACCGATCAGTTTCTATATATTTATAGATATTAATTAAAACTTTTAATAGAAAATTCAATTAGCATCCTATATAAATATGTACTTCAATAGCATTTCACAACAAATTCTTACAAATGTGAATAATTTAGCTGCAATGTAGAAAAAAAATTCATAATAAAGTTGAATGATAAACTGGTTTTAAGATCGTTACTTGTCTTGGCTCATTCAGGATTCAGTCCCATAACACTTTGACAGTTATTATCCACTGTCGACGAATTCGAAAATCAAGGAAACTCTATAGAATTCTACATAAATCTCTAACTTAATTTAATTATAGATCGAAGAAATTCAAGCAAAAGAAGGAAACGAATAGAATTCTATTGAATTATTAAATTTGCTCGACTTTCTTGATTTCTAACGCGATTTTGATGAGGGTGAGGGCAGCCTACACTCACTGGAATCAAGTTTATGATGGAAATCATGGAATTTAAGCAGATGTAGCAATATAATAGAATTCGATTGTATTGTCTCAATAGAAGATATCCTCACACTCACTACCAAGATTGTTTTGGAATTCAAGGAATTCGAGCAAATCTGAAAGTCCAGCAGAGTTCTATTATTTTTCTTCCTTAGCTAGATTTGCTTTAATTCTTTCTCTTATCTAATTTTGGTTGTCATTGAATTCCTTCGTTATATGGAATTCTATAGAAATGAAAATTTATGAAACGTGGACATGTGTCCAGTTGTATAATTTTCACAATAAATACATAGGACTTATATATTGATAAGATTTTTATATTCAAATGATGTTTAAGAAACCTCTCCTCTATAAATTCTCTCTTTTCGTTTTGCTCCATGTCAAGAAAAGAAATAAGTTAGATGATAATTTTCTTTCTTTCTATTTCCTCACATAAAAGATTATTGTTATCAATGACCGACTTCTCATATACATACTTGTTTTCTTCGGTTCAAATAATCATAATTAAATGTCATAATTGTTTTCTCACTTTTTCGTTCGAAACTCACATGAAATTGAAACAAACTTTCATAAACAACGATGTCTGATTAATGATAGTGAGTATGAAAATTATTCACACATCCTAGTGCATATCTTTATCAGAAAGAATCGAAGTAAAACGAAAAGTAAAAGTTTTTGCATGTAGAGTATTGCCAGGTTTTATTGAATAGTATCCATCAAAGTTAGTAGTTTGTTCTACTATATAGTAATGAAAAGCAACATAAAATTAATTAGATCAAGATGGATGAACAATTTTGACACTCACTTAATGAACTTTTTCTCTCCAACTGAATTAAAAAAAATAAAAAAACACAGAAAAGATATATATAATCATTTTTCAATGGTTAAAATTCTTGATTTTTCTGAATAAAATGAATATGAATGCAAAAAAAATATATGTTACATGATTTCAGCGATTTGATTATTCCTTTCGTTGAAAAAGATAAGATTATCATGGTTAGAAACTTTTCATATACAATAATAAATCTAACAAAAAAAAAACACGAAAATTTCATATGAAAGTTAAAGAAATTCTATCATAATCAGTTTTCTATTTAAATGGTTATTTCAGGAAATTCAGTTGGTATGGAATTCATTTTTTGTAATATTTATTTACTATTTTCATGATCTTTATTATTACTAATAATGAAAATATTCTATTGCTCAATTCTTCGATTTAATGGTTTCTCCATATTCTATATCAACTTGACATATGTTATAATTTGGAAGAAGAAGCGATCAAATTCTTAAATTATATATGAAAAAAGTGTTAGCGACGATGTTCTCGATGATGCCATACCAGTATTCAATGAAAAAAAACAATATCGTCAGTTTATTGCTTACTGTTGAATTGAAAATGAATATCGGCAGGTATACACAATAACTACTCACTGATCAATCAATGGTAATGCTAAACTCATTGAAAATGAATAGCGTGCATTACATCAAGATGGGTCTACGAAAAATGGTCGAACGAAAATTGGTCGCTACGAAATATAGTCGCCACGAAAAATAGGCGCTACCAACTATAGTCGAGAAAAGATCAAGTTTTTTTAATCATAAGATTCATTGAGAATAATAAGCAGACAGAAGTTACTTTGAAATGATCTGTAGATTTCTTCAAAGAAGAATTATTAGAAGCTATAATTTCTCTTTAATGTGAAAATGATGAGATGAACAGGCTGTTTCGGGTATATATATATAGAGCTCTCGAAACAGAGTTGGTTGTACTTTTCTGCCAAAATGTCTATATTTACACTAAGCACAACGCAAAAGAATAAACCTTTAGTACTATTTGAAGGCTTTGGTTACACCGTCGATACAAACAATAATGATAAAACTTATTGAAAACGTGAGCATGCTCGAACTGGCAAATGTAAAGATCGAGTTCATACCAATTGTATTAATACGACAATATTATACAAAACTGATAATCACAATCTTCTGCCTGCTTATTTGTCTCAATGAGTGTCTTTTGTTTAATAAAATTTTTTTTCTCTTATTACAAATTTCTCGACTATTTTTCGTAGCGACCAATTTTCGTTCGACCATCTTTCGCTTTCCCTCCTTCAGTCGAGGGAATAACTTTTTTATTTGTGTCAAAAATAAAAACGACCAGGCTTTTTTCGGTTCACACTGTATGGCTAATTATTACAATACATTATATCAATTAAATCTCTCGATTAACCTCCTCAATAAATTATAAAAGTAAATATATTGAAATATTTTCAAATATCAATAAAACATCAAAAACCTTGATACACATAAACAATTCAACCATTATCATCATTAACATACATTGATTATGTAAAAACATTCAAACAAATGAAAACCTAGTTTTCAATTTGTAGTTAATCGAAATATATTTACATATACTTAATTGAATAGAATAATGATACAATAAAATGATCAAATACTATAATTATTTTTGAATATTTTATTTTGAAAACATTCCAAACAATCTATAAACTTTACTTGAATATTCATCTAACTTTTGTAAACTCAAACAAACATCAGAAATAATCTTTATTCTTATAAATAAAAATGACTTAAATAACGTATATTTATTTAAATTTTATTTACACAAAAAATAAATCTATTTACATATAAAATCATAACCTAATTTCTACAGATTCTCTATTCTTGCTAACTATAACATTATATTGATTGATAATATTAATATTAAATGCTTGACGACGTTTATCAATAATATAATTACGAGAAAAAGGATGATCGAGTACTGAATCTTGACTATAATAAATTTTAAGATAACACAAATCTTTTAGATAATTAAGTAATATATCAATAGCAGATATACAATCATCAAATGAAAACATTTCAAATTCAATATTAGTAATTGATGGAAAACGTTCAACAAGTTTTAATAGAAAATTTGAAGGAATATAACGATTTTCTCTTATTGATATAAGTACTTTAATTTTTTTGAAAATTGAAATAAGAAATGGATTATTGATAAATTCTGATAAAATCCAATATGAAGCACTAATTTTAAGATTAATCACATTTGGACATGCACTAAAACAAAAAATAAAATAAAATATACTTAATATATTTATATTTATTGTCAATGATTATTATTCTATAGAATTGAATATCATCTGTCAGACATAAAATGATATTATTAATTGAGAAAAACATATTAGAATTATGAAAAATTAACTCATACATTTAGAAATCGAAACAGAAAAACAAAGATGACTGTCCATCACTATGAAGTATCCTTACTGTAGAATAAATTGAATATATTTCCATTCATCTGAATAATCAAATGTTTCAAATTCAATTTGATTTACATTGGGTAAATAAACAATCTTTGAAAGACAAGTAATAGATTGCTGTATATACTCATTTATATTTGTTTGAAAAGAGTTCTCTAAAAGAAAAAAGATAATGAACACAAAATGACTGAAAGAATAATCAAATAAAATTTATCTGTATAAATTAAAATTCAAAAATGATAAATTCATTTTCATCAATTGAACTGTATTATTTAAAAGAAATATGTATTCTTCTTACCAATATTCAATGAATTGTTTGGCGGGAATGAAAATGTTATTGGCATATGTATCATGAGTGAATTGATATGTCGAAATAAAGGAAAAGAACAATTAATTCTTAGTGTTCTCATTGGCAAACTTAATTCGAAATATTTTATATCTGAATAGTAAAGATAATGATCATTTGTTGTTGCTTTTGTTGATCGTGTCTCAAATGATTCGTCATCGATAAGTGGAATGTTTATTGGTAAATTTCTTTTGTATTTATGATAATCAAACGTACGTAACATAAGAAACTCTCCTAAAAAACAAAACTATATGCTTAAATAACTCAATTTCGGGATAAAATAGATTCTCATAGACTAATGTTTGAGTCTTCATTGTCAAATAGTTGGTTATCTATGCATTGCTTTTAAGATTTTATAAATATTCCTTTCTTATTCATAATAAAAAGTTGATTTTTGTTATCGAAAACTATTTGAAGGTAGATAGAATAGATGGTTGGAAAGTCCAACACAAGAGAATTTCATAATCAACCTGTTAGTTGATTGATTCATTATTTTTATCATGGATTTTTTTGAATATTTCTTTCCAACTTTATTATAAAGAAGTAATCATTTTCTTCAACAAAGCCAAATATATAGCAATTACAGATAAATGATCTTTGTTTTTTTTTTTTGTATCTCGTAACCTAGAATCACAGAGAAAATTTGATTTTAAACAAAATAACATTTTTGTTTTGTTTGAAAGGGTATGTTTAATTTCAGAACCCACTTATTAGATTTAATTAATATTTGTATCATATTTCAAAGCATGTCTATAAAAAAGTATATTTCTACTGACTTTCTTGGACTACTTGAACTTCTGCGCTCTTTCTTTCATATAAGATTTAACACAAAAAAGAAGACTTTGTCAAGTCTTTTATGGAAGTGCTTTCTGTCGAACAAGAAAGCAAATTCTTGTTTAACATAATCTCTGAGATACAACTATTAACTACTAAAAAAGCTATTTTTATGTTTTGTTTTTTTTTATAAAAATTTCACGAATACGTAATCCTACTGAAGTGGAAATCGTACCATAGGCTCTCCACCGAAAGTTGTTCTCATCTTCTGGATACTTTTTTTTGTCGGTACATTGCTTGTAATAAGGTAGAAACAGTAAATAGATTGAAATTTATCTCCTGATTGCATTTCTACTTGACGGCAAGTCTTCTGTATTTTGTCTTTCCGATTTAAAGGGGTTTTACTTACCTGGATATTTGCCATAAGTTTTCCATCGATCAATAATCATTTGCCATTCGGGATATTTTTTAAGAAAATATTCAAATGAATTTATAATCATATCTAAATCCAATTTTGGATTATATTTCTGAATTAACATATGAAAATCAAATTTAGATAAAAATGGAACATGTATTTCAAACATATTTTGCCATTTATAACCATTTACCAAATCTTGAGCATTCTCCCACTGTACTGTTCGTGCTTCATGATAAAATTTAAAATGAATAAGATTAGGCATACAACGTAAGATATAACCGATTGAACGAATGCTACATTCAACAGAAATTGATAAATGAAAAGATTTGATTTGTGACGATATAACAAGATCAATTTCATAAATAAATGGTTTTTGAACTTTAACACTAAAAGAAAAAAGAAAGGAAAGATTATATTTTCAATCTTGTTTTATAAAGAATATTCGTGAAATATTTTCATTGGAACTTACGGGAAAGTTTTCCTTGATGGAATTAATTCATTTATTATGGCATGTAGATATCGTATTCTATGACAAACACGAAGAATTGGCAAAATTGAATAAATTGATACTGTATTTACTTTGCCAGATATTAACAAATCAAGTGATATAAGATTCGAAGCATTTAAAGTATAAGTTGATATGTTGGAGTAATTATAATTATAATTATAACGAAGCATAACTGAACGAAGAGAAGATAATGTATTCATGAATATAGTTCGAGTTATATCACATTTGTCTGTCTCACTGATTTTTTTATAATCTGGTTGTATGACAAAAAATGAAACAAGTCTATTCAAATTTTCAATTTGTTTAAGAACATTTTCAAATTGATCTGATGGTTTATCCAACATAAATATACATGATTGAAGATTAATAAAATGATGTCGATCAAATAATAAACTAATAATAGATGAACGATCACGAATTGTATCATAACATTTTAATGATATGACTTGATGAGCATGAAAAGTAAGATGAGAAGAAAGAAAATTAATTTCTTGATCATAATGATTATTTAAGATGATAACATGAAGTGCAATTGATTGTAAAATAGATGAAATTCGTTTATTTAATGAAGCAAAAGCAGTAAAAATATCAAGTGCATGTAAATAATCAAATAATTCAAAAAAAATTTCATTTGATAAATCTTCCAAACATGTATATGTATCCATTTGAATTAATGGCGAGAAAAAAAGATGATAGTAGCAAGTTGATTCAGTTTATTTATGTGTAGAGAATGTATTAAATGACATAGCAAATGTTAGATAATATGTTATTATATACTCTAGAATAAGCTGTCTATGAACAATATTGACGAAGAAATAAAATGAAAAATGAAGTCGATTGTTGATTTATCTTTATATCAGAGATGTCCATCGCGCCGCTGCCGCAATGGCGGTGGCGGCGCGGCAGCGGCAGATTTTTTAAAAAGTCATCACGGCAGCGGCGCGGTAGCGGCAAGTTTTTTAAAAAACCATCGCGGCAGCGGCAGGATTTTTTTTGGAGAACATTGAAAAACTGTATGAATTTAATAGAATTTCAGGATTTACAAATGAAACGCCCTGATATTGAATAAATCTGATGGACTAGTACCCATATCTCTGGTTAAATATAGTCACAGCAGTGAAATTAGAAACACTTTTTTGAAAACCGTCGCGGTACGTTTATTTTATAATTCATCGCGGCAGCGGCGCGGCAGCGTTTCTTTTATAAGTCATCGCGGTGCGGCAGCGTCGCGGCAACATTTTTTTATAAACCGTTGTGGCGCGGCAGCTTTTTTCTTCTAAGGCCGCTGCGCGGTAGCGGCAGATTTTCAGCCGCGATGGACATCTCTGCTTTATATATGAAATAAAGACATTTAGAACAGATATGTTGACGATATTAATTCGCCTAATTTTTTTCTATCCATTATTTAATGTTGAAAAGAAGAAGTGTAATAGAAAAAGAAACGTAAATTTATTCGGAGAGTGTAGAGTCATTTATAGTTATTATTCTTCATCCATGTATAATATAGTAACTGCATTAGCTATACCTATTCAATTTCTATCTATAATTCATTGACATATAAAGAGTTTTATTCATAGCATGCTTTTTTAAAGAATAAAAAAACACTAATTCATCAAGTGTAAATAATGATTATGTAATGATGGTAAATAGATATATTGCATAAGTTTGACGATTTCATTGTTGGAATGACAAAATTTGAAAAGAGTTAAATAAAATGTTTTTCTAAATTTAAATATTCCAATATATTTTATTTTTGATTTTATAATTGATATTCACTTGTGTACTTAAGGGAACACCCCCTTTCCCGACCCAAAATTATTAGTTTTTTCGTTTTTCGTTTTTCATTTTTTGTGTTCGGTATGTGGATTTAAATGCCCTCTATCTAATGAGCACATTTTAAGAAGGCAAAACCACCTTTTTGAATGTGAAATACTCGAAAAAAAAAACTCAATTTTATGCTTAAAAAAGCCAAAAAATGGAATTGTCTTTTCGTTTTTCTCAAAACCAGATTTTTAAACAAAAAATTGAAGTTTTCTCCCCTTTTCTTCTAAACGGTAAGACCGATTCGACTTAAACCTTTTTAATGAGTACTTCGATGAAATCGGGGTGCGTGTTTTTTTTCTTTTGAAAATATTGTACCTATGAAATTTGGCGGGTGTTACAAAATTAGAATCCTTCGAAAAAAAGCTTTTTTTTAATGGTTTTTTGATAGTGCCTCCATTGTTTTGCTTCTCCTGATCCTCAGGAAGAGTATTTTTCAAAGAAAAAAAACACGCACCCAGATTTGTTCCTAGTTGCTGCAGAAAAAATTTCAGCCCAACAGAATGTAGTATGACCGTTTGCCGGGGGAGAACTTTAGGTCGTTTTTGACCCTTGGTCTTCCAAAATCTCCTTAAAGAAAGCATTTGGCAATTCTGATGTTATGACAACTTTTATTCTACTTATCGAGATCTATCTACCCTGAAAGTTTCAAAAATTTTCGCCTAACCGTTCTCAAGAAACATCGGCAAGGGAGGGTCTGCTTAAGCTAATGCCAAAAAAAATCGGGTCTGACATATATATATTCGTCATCTATTTATATAGTGTTCAGTGTGTGTCTGTTTCTTCGTTCCGGGTCAAAGGGTAAAGGTTAAAGGTTCAATAAGGCTTTAATGGAAGGGTGTGAGGGTGGGTGTGGGTGTGGGACGTGATTGCGGGTGTGCGTATTTCTGTAAGGGTGTGTGTTGGTTTTGCTGTTAGTTTAGTGAAGAGAAAACGCGCACCCACACTCACACCCACACCCATAAAGAATTTCTATTGTACAACGAAAAAAAAATTTTTTTTTCTAACAGAATATTTTTATTCATTTCTTGTATATTGAATGAAATTAATAAACAACAAGATACCATAGAAATCATTAAAAGAAAAAAGACTGTTTTCTATCACTCTAACTGATTGAAAATAAGTCAGATATTCATGTAAGGCTTTGCTGCATTGGTTAGGATAGTTAATTGCGTCATGTTCAATGTGAAGAAATTTTTTGATGTTTTTTATTATGATGATATCACAATGTTCTCTGATTATGTATTTAATTAAAATTTTTTAGGGTGAAGAGTATTTTATTTCATTTTGTACCATGAGTTATATGTTTGTCACTTTTATCTGTCTTGATTCTTATATTGGTTATTATTTAACAATTTTCACAGTGAATCTAATCTGTTCATGTCTGTTTTCTTTTTCATTTACGAGAAAAATTAACATATACGTATAATGTGTCATCAATACAACAGCAAAAAACGAATAATAAACTTTGCATCATACATTAGACAGACGAAAGTTTAACATTTCCTTGCATTGACTGAATATGAACGTTTTTTTTTTGTTGAATTTCTCCGGTTTGTATGAGAAAGAAGCGACAATGCCTCTTTGTTTTTCTTTAACATATATTGACAAACAAATACAACAGCATTCAAATATTTTATGATAATGTACATTGATATACTTGCTCTGTAATGGTTTGTATATTTATTTTCTTCTGTTTTTCAATGTTTTATTTTGAGATATAAAAATTATGCAAGTAAGCAACACTAGACTATGTCTTCTATTATATTTTTGATAGTCTTGACATATAAACTAATTGCTTATCATTTGTACGATAATTAAGTGGTAAATATTTCATCGTAATTATAATCGAAATTCTTCATATTAAAATTATGTGAAACAAAATCTCTATTTTACTATCTTCTTTTTTATTATGAAAATAATGATTAATTTATAATATCATTTGAATACGAAAATTTCTTGGCTGTGTAAAAACTATTCCATAAAAATAAAGAAGAATATGTTGAAATCTTTGTAGAAATTGTCTTGAATGAGAAGGACTGTCTTTTTTTTGGCAAAGTTACAAAAGATTAACTGAAATAGTCACAAAAATTTCAAATATATTTTTTCAACTTGTTTTTATTTCTAAGAGAAATGAAAATATAATATTTACATATAATAGTGAATTGGTTTTTTTTTATTCTTCGTATATATTTTTTCGATCAACAAAGACAGTCATCGTACATATTCTCTAACATCACATTTTGTATTATCGAACCATATTGAAAATGTTCTAAGTCTTCGTTACATTAGCATATATGTGTGTCTTTTCTCACCCATTTTTTGGAATAAAAAATATGTCGTCTTAAGAAGGCTTTTTTTCGAAAGTGAGATGAAGTGCCAATTTCTTGTGAATATTAATAGGATTATTTTTACGGACGTTTGGTTTATCATATAACGACAACGATTGTAAATACTCTTATTTTACAATAAGTAAAATAATGAACATATAGTTGCTAAAAAAAGATATCACATGTAGACATAGAAAAGGATATAATGAGCGCGAGCATTGCTTGAAAATTTGAAATATATACTTTTTGTACATTCTATTTCAAGTTCGAGCCTCTTCGACAGCTATCGAAGTTTCGAGTACTTGAAGAAAAGACATTTATTGAAAGAACACTACCGACTGCTTGAACAAATTTGAATCAGTAAAAATTTATCGAACTTTCAACCGCTTGATTAATATAAATATATCGAAATGATACTTTCGAGTGATGCAGTAGAGTGAAATCCATCATAATAACAGCTTTGACGGGTGATTATAATCTTGATCAAGCGATTCTTCAAAATCCGACTATAAAAAATTTCATGCTTATTATTCAATAATCTGAGTAGAACGATTTATATTCGCTTCGTAATTCACCTGAATTTCATAATTTTCTGAATAACTATTTATTATTCACTAATTGAAAATAAGACTAAAATTCACTTGTGATCTTATCTAAGACCCAGTCATAATGAATTTAAAAACAAATTCTAAATATTGATTTCAAGCTTCGCTGTTTAAATTAATTTATTATGATATGTTATATTTATTAAATAAGCAATTTATATGGAATCTCAAATAAAAAGACAAAGCTCGTATGTCTCTTAGATATATAAGAAAGTTGTTCTTTTCTTGACAAAAAATATTATTTTTAATTTTCAAAAAATAGCATCAGGAATTAGAAAACACGAATAAAATTTTAAAGGACTATCTTTTTATGAATTGAAAAGATGATTTTGATGTAAGAATAATAGTTCATATTTAGATCAACTGTTCGACGACAGTGAATTTAAAGTATCCATGTTTAAATTTCCTTTTCCGCATATACTTTATAGATACCAACGACTCGAAATTTAGACATCTATTGAACAAAATCGTTTTTATTTTATTTTCGTCAAATTCCGATATCTCCCTTGAAAATAATTGTTTAAGTGTTCGAAAACTATTAGTAAAAATGACTTAACGTCGAATTCTCGATCTATCGGAAAGTGGCAATTCAAGGACTCTGTTTGAAATTTTGATACCCATCGGAAGTCGAAATTGACGTGTTGAAATGCATATTGGATGACTGATTATAATATATGTAAGTAAGTAAGAGAAAACATTCGACAAATACAAAATTGAATGATTCGATCAAAGTTCTGATTATTATTTGTGATTCTTTATTATTAAATTATTTTATTAGACATGAATAATTTTCGAATGAATATTGATATTTATCCAAAATGAATTATTTTGCATATAATACTTATAAAGTTATGTATCTTCTCTGATCAATATATACTTTTTCTTTATCATTTTAAATAAGTTAATATAACTTCATACTTATTTCAATGAATATAAAAAGCATGAATCCGTATTTTTAGAAACAAATTTCATTCTATAAATATCCAAATGATTTTAACAAAAAAATTTCTTCGAGTGAACGATGTTCTTTTTTATTTCAGAATAATTACTAATAATAATAATATGCAAATTAGAGTCTGAGTATTTGTTTCTATAAAATAATAAAAGAAATATTACAAGTCTTATTTCGTTTTGAGTATTGAACACAAATATATGTAGATGAAATGAAACGTGACATAGCACGAAAAACAGTACCAATGATAGAATTGATTTCGGTACATCATCGGTTGAGTATATGGCCAGAGACCGTAAAAAGTACCAATCAACGTCGATCTTCTGTTGGAATCAGGGTTGCCAGATCGAAAACTCAAAAATCAGAATTTTTTTTTTCAAAATCAGAAAATCATCAGAATTTTTTTTGCAAAATCAGAAATTAATCGGAAAAGTCAGTTTTTGAAAAACCTAGTGGTTATTATGGTATCATGTTGGTACAAGATACTCTATTGAATCGCTGTTCATTAATTCATACTTTATTTTCAAAGATATTTCGCTATAAAAAAAGCATAATACAATGAATCTACTGTTTAGCTAACAAGGAAAAACTAATGACGACACGTAGTGCCGAACTCTTTCGCTAAACTCAAAATTCGTTCACAAAAAAAGTACAAAAACAAATCACATATATACGATATAAGTTACAAGATCCTATGAAAGAAAAAACTGATGATTATGTAACATAGATTCGATATTATTGTTCATATTTTCCATTTTTTCGAATTTGCTTTAATAAATATGTTTGAGTTAAAAGATATTTATAAAATTGTTCACACGAATAATTATGATAAAATTTAATTTCATTCAAAAAGCTGTGATATGATTTAGAAACGTTCAGAATCCAGGAGAAAAGCAGGAAAAATCAGACTGTCAGAAGGAAATCAGAAAGGCATCCAAATTTCAGACACTGTCCTGACTTTTCAGACAATCTGGCAACCCTGGTTGGAATAAATGTTGAAAATGATATTAATTTAAATAATAGTCTCTCTATGCAAGAAAATCAATGTCATCCACAAAACTCTGAACTGAAAAAGTAAACAAATTTATTTATAGTGAAATTCTTAAAAGTTAAATAAATTTTTTTTTCAGAGAGAAATTTCCAAATACATTATGGAACTATTGGTCATCTGTATCGCTATTTGTTCGAGGTTTAATCATAGGTACTATAATGGGTATTTTGATCTTAATTATAATTATTCCAATTTGCGTAACGTTAATCAATAAAAGAATAACAACGCAAGAATTAAATGGTAAAAATTTAGTTGATCGATATAATGAAATGAGATTTTACGGAATACAGAAGATTTTTTCTAAAAATTCATTTTATATCATCTTAAATTATAATTTTAGATACAACAATGAGTGAAGTATATTGGTCATTTGATGGTATAACAAAAGATCTTTATAATGTTTATAATGGAATATTAGTAAATAATCCATCATATACTCCAATATTATCAAATCAATCATATATAGGACAAGGTCGAGGACTTAGTTTATTATCATCATTAAATCAATATTTTCTTGTATCAACACCATTTCTTAATTTGTATTCAACAAGTTTTACAATTGAATTATGGATTTATCCAATTATAAATAATACTGAAGATTATGGTATATTTAGTCAATGTCAATGTTCAACATGTACAAATCAATGTTTTTATTTAACTATTCGATCATTTCATTTGTAAGTTTAAAAAATAATGACTTAATTAGTAATATTATATTAATAAGTAATACATGGTATCATATTGCATTTATTTATAATTATAATATAGACGAACAAATATTATATATTAATAGAATACAAGATAATATTAAATTAAATACGAATTCTTATCAAATTACAAATGGAATTATTGAAATAGGTGCATCGAAAATTGGTTTAATAAAAAATTCTTTTAATGGTTATATTGATAATTGTAAAATATCATTACGAGCAAAATCGTCTATAGAAATTTAAAATGATGCTGCTTTAACAGCATATTGTTCATTTGATTTACTATATCCAAATAATGATAATGGTCCAAATGGATTAAATGGTACATTATTTAATACAGAATTAGTTGATGGACGTATTAATCAAGCAATAAATTTTACTGGTCAAACATCTTATTTTCAAGCATATGGTTTTTATCAAATTGGTTATGGAGTTATTCAAAGTAAACCATTTTCTGTTTCTCTTTGGATAAAGCCACCAGTATATATTCCATGTAGTATTGTTCAAATGGCATCAACTTCAAGAAGTCGATATTGTCAAAATTTAATTGGATTTTTACCAACTGAAAATTCGACATCACAAATTATTATCGAAGGTAGTAATTATACATCAATATTGGGTCCAAAAGTTATTTTAAATACATGGACACATATTTCACTGACTTATAGTATAATAAATGGACTTCGGTTATGTATTGATGGAATTTATTTTGATAGTACTGGTAGTTTTCCATTTGAAGCTTCTGGTTCAATAATATATTTGCAAATAGGATTTAGTCGTTGGTGCATATCTTATAGCATTCCAAATGCTGGTTATCGAGGTTTAGTCGATGAAGTATATGTGCACAGTCGAGAATTAACTCAAAGTGAAATTAATATTTTAGCAAATCCATAAACTTTTCTTCGAACGAAGAATATTTTGACAATTTTTCTTAAAATAATTTTTTAAATATCTTATGCTTTTATTGATTTACTGATATATATTGTTAAGATTATAAATAAATTAGAGTATTCAATGCTGAATTTTTTGGTTTTTTGTAAAGTACTTAATATTGGAAAGAAGAAGATTATTTCTTTTATTTGTTTGAACACTGAGATTTGATAATTCGAGAATGTAGAAAATAAATGTTAGTATAATTTGTTGAATATAATTCTAGTTTGTCAAATCCTGGTAAAATAACAATGTATAACAGGATTATCTGTTCTATTAAAAATATTAAGGGTGTGGGTTCTTTTTGATCCATAAACTCGCATTCACGCAGATCCACACACACCCACACCCACACCCTCCCACACCCTCCCACACCTTCACCCTAACCCACACCCATATCCACCCGCACCCACACCTACCCACATCCACAAATTATCCTTGAAATCAACATTTAATAGATGTATAGGAAACGTTCAGAAATCTCTAGAAAAGTTTAGATGGTTAAGAGCAAAACGTTTCATCTTCATCAAGGCACTTAGACCCTGTTTTTTTCGCAAGTATGTTTCTTCATTTTGCATAGTTATTTTCCTTCTTTCTCCTGCTTTTCGAGTGACAACAACAATTATTATAGCAAAAAATTCCTCGTTAATCTTCGACTAATGAACATGCATTTGATGTTTACGTTAGACACTACATTCAAAGAAGATTTGATTGTATGCACATAACGGACCTTGGTCAGCTTGTTCGTAGTAATCGTGCAAAACAATTGATACAAAAGCATTCTTCCTTCCCTTTTTTTTCTTGTTTTTCTCCTCGAATCGCATACGAGAATCTTCCTCCGCTTTCTTCTTCTATTTTCTCTCTTTCCTTTACTTGCTTCTGGTGAAATTTTTTTCCGTACTTTTTTTTGCCTCTGTAATTACGTTCTTAATATCCACATGAACTAAGGCGATACTCTGTATAATTTTATTAATGATAACTCTAAAACTCATCGCATTTATGTTATTGCTTAATGTTTAAATATCATAATTTCTCTTTATATTATCATGTAAGCACTTCCAAGTGTTACATTTAAGAACATTATAAAAAAGTGCTCGAATTGAGTTTCAATTTGTTTGAGTTCAAGTAAATCTTGTCATTCATTAAGTAACATGACTAATGAGTTAACACAATCTGTTCCCACACGATGAAAAGAGAAACGAAATTTTTGAGCAATTGGAATTAACTTTGTACAATCGATCGATATTGAAAAGATAAATGCCTTGTCGTTGAGCGTTACATTATACTGTGAATGATCTTTCCAAGTGACATTCGAACAATTTAGATGTTTTAGCTAATAGACGTCGATCAACTGTTACACCCAAATATATGTTGTCGATACCGGTCAATAATACAATTTCGTTTTTTTTTCGTTCTTCTCCTTCTTCTGTTCTGTGTGTGATCATTTCACACAAACAATCGAGAAGAACCCCTTTTTGACTGTTTCACTGATTTCTGTGCAGAATCCGTACACGTTACGATTATATTCATTTCATCAAGATAACTGTTATCGTCTTATTGGAGTTCGTTCAAAATTTTGGTTTTTTGGCGAGTCAGGCATGAGCACCATCATCAGCTCTGTTGCTCTTGGGATTGAAGATGCTACTATCTAGCTCAAAGTTAAAGTGAAAGAGAAATTATCATCTCTGATCACTTCTCGTTACTTCTCTCGTCGCAATCAGTATTTTACTTCTGTCTACATTGTACAGAATTACGAATTATAAATGTTTGTTTGCCTTTTTCCACCTGAATTTATCAATATTGAATATAATTATTTAACACTTTTTTAACAGTTTGTCCTTGTTTTACAATTGAAAATGAAATGTAAAGCATTGAAATGTTACTACTGATATTGAATCCTTGTCTTGTCATATGACAGAAAGTAATCTCCAAGCGACATGGATCATCCGAGCAGGATGAAGTAATGAGATATGAAGTTGACAATACTTTTTATCTTACAGGCTTAATACTAATAATGAACAGAGAAAATGAATATAAAGACGCACTTCAAAAGTCGATAGCAAAAGAAAAAAGTTTTACGCATTCGAATAGAAAGTTAAGAATAAAGAGATGACGATCGACTCTCTCACGCAAATTACCATTAATCTGACGCGAACCATCGTGCCAATAATCATGGTTGTTGGTGTGATAGGAAATTCACTCAACATTGCCGTTCTCACTAGATCTACCTTGTATTCTCATGCTTGCTCTCGTTATTTTCTGGCCCTTTCTTGCAACAATCTTTTCTACACAAGTGCAATTCTCGTTTATCGTCTGCTGGCCGATGGATACCAGCTTGATCTGGCCAAGTTCTCCCTTATTTCGTGCAAACTCGTCACATATATCTATCAAGTAAGTGTACTATTATCACCATACTTTATTGTGCTGGCCTCGATCGATCGATATTGTGGCAGTTCAACAAATGCCCAGCTACGCAAGTTCAGCGACGTCAAAATAACTCGATGGGCGATTCTGTTCGTTATCATCTTTATGTTGCTCTTCTATATAAATACTGCTGTTCTGTTCGATTTACGGACAACTGACACATTTGGATGTCGCATTCGAGCCGATACTATCTACAAACAAGTGTATCCGATCATGCAAGTTTTTCTGTTTGCAATTATTGCACCTTGTCTCATGACGTTCTTCGGTATCATGACCATCTCCAATACAAAACGAGTGGGTGCTATTCCTACCACAGTCTCGCGTCATCGACGCACGGAAAATCAACTTGTCCGCATGCTTATCATTCAAGTGAGCACTCATATTATACTCGGTGTGCCCACGTGTGTAACCTATCTAATATTGGTCATGCCGAGCACAATTCAAGCTACGTCTGGCTTTTACTTTGCCCGCATGATGTCTCAACTTACCTTGTATTGTTCCTACGCCACGCCCTTCATTTTGTACCTTGCTTCGGCTCGAACCTATAGAGAAGAACTCATTCGGTTGGTGTACAGAATACTGCGATTACGTGGTGGTCACCGAATTTATCCAACGTCAAACACAATCACAAACACTATGCTAGCAATCAACACAACGGGCCGCACAGTGGCACTAACACATCATTGAACAGTGTAGTCCATACTTAAATTCAATATTCTGACTAACTTCATTCATGATCATTCAAGTTTATGACGATAAGATTACTATTATGAGGAAAAAATGTATAAAAAAGGTTGTGCGAAAGTTTAGAACATGAAATAACTATTCATAGTACATTCACGCTGTCGAATACTAGTTCATGCCTTTGATTTCACAAAATAAATATAATCTTTGCGTTTTCGATCTTTTCCCATTTTTTTAAATACAGAATGAGAACATCAGCATATATCTTTGTTTATGTTATTCTGATTCTTATTGTTGAGGATTCGTGCAATATATGTGAATATATCATATATTGTCTTTTCCCGATTTACTGAGGGAATTGATTGTGAATTTTATAGAAGTAACAAGCCAAAAAAATTCCGCAACATCTTCCAAGTACCGGAATACAATTTCTTGTAAGGTGCAGCTAATTCGAAATTTGAGCAGAAGATGAAAAATTTTTATTTATTCATGGTTGAATAGAGCTAGCAGAACTGCATAGGAAAATATGGCTCTTTTAATTTTAAAGTCTGTTTCTACGAGAAAAGAAATTTTAAATACTTGATGTGGGTGTGGGTGTCTCGGTGTGGATATGGATGAGTGTGGGTATATTTCGGAGAAATGTTTATCTCCATATCCACACATTCGCCCTTATATTTTTCTCAAATATATAATCTATTGTGATGACTAATTAGTAAAGAACATATTTTAATACTTTCTCGATCTATGAAAAAATTAAAAGAAATTTTATTTCGTAATTTCTATTACTTTGTGTAAGATAATTTGTGTAATTTACTAATACGTAAAGTTCCATCAAACTTCATTGTAATGATATTTGTTTTATTAATTGTGAAACTCTTACTTCAAGATTTAATTTTGAAGTACGGTTTGAAATGAAACAAACTATAGATCATTATAGAATCTTAACGTAATGGACAAGCAAAGTCTATCTAAAATTCAACTATGATGACTAATATATCGATGAATCTATATGATTTTATTATGAAATTCTACTAATTAGTATTCTAGTTATTAATAAATAATTAAGGACATAATCAAAGTGTGCAGACATTGAAATTACGATCGAATTACGTTTTTTATACTTCAATATGAACATGTAAAAATACTTGCGTATATCAATAATGTAATAAACGTCTTCAAGGAATTCTTCAATTACCTCTTTAAATTTAGAAGTAGTACATATATTCCTCATCAACAAAATGAAACATATTTTTCTTAAACTGATAAATTATGTTTCATCAAGATTAGAATAAGTTCGTTTTCTCTTATTTCAAAGACCTCTATATTTAAATCAATATGGATAATAATTTTTATATTGGACTCATCAAATTAAAGAAATTCATCGATTCGATAGCATAATTTATTATCATATAGAGGAATTCATTGATTTATTTAAATTTGATTTTATTTCTTGTTTTTATAATTTTTTAACGAAAATATAAACAAACGGTTACATAAACAAAAATCATATATGTTATAAAAAGACGAAGCAGAAATCTTACTATTGTTCAATGTGCAACTTTTAATGCATAAACATTATTATTTGATCATAATAAATTAAATCTTGTTTAATTATTTGATAAAAAAAAAACAGAAAACAAAACGAAATATTCTTTTGATCGTTCACTTCAAACTGTATTTCAATCGTTGCTGATGTGGGTGTCGGGTATAGATGGTGGTATGAATGAAGAGAAGATCACGTCCCGCAGCTATACGCCCACATATACCCACGCCCCACATCTGCAAGGGATGTGACTGAATTGAGTGAGATAAGTCCATGTTCACAGTACAATTGATCGACTCGAAGAGAAGTAAACACAAGAAACACAATCTGATTGTTTTCAATTCATAGGAAAATCTGGAAACGAAGTCGCTGCTCCTATTCGTTTCTGGATCAATGACAACACTGAAAATGATCAAACCAACATCAGCGCCACCAAGAGCACTGATAGAAACATTCGATCCAACTACATCGACTTTCAACGCAATTGATCCTCGAATTCCTACCCCAGTAACCATAGATTTTCGTTCGCCAGACCTCCATCGAACGCATATGCTGAAGGTTTTCTACTTCATTTAAAATTATAGGGTGTGGATGTGGGTGTAGGTATGGGTGTGCCTGGTGTGAGTGTGGGCGTGGGTGGGTGTGGGTGTGGATGGGTGTGGGATGTGGTTGTGCGTGTGGGTGCGGGTGCGGGTGTGGGTGATGTTAAAGAAATCTTCACACCCACACCCACATCCACACCCATACATCCATACCCATACGCTCACACCCACAACAATTCACATCCATACCCCACACCCTATGTGACTATTACTCATGAGAGTAGAAATAATAAATCACTGCTCAGAATGAGGTGCTCACATAGAGGAGTTTTAATGTAATCACATTCTCCACATCCGTGGATTTCTTTAAAAAGTACAGTATATGAAAAAGTAGAGTCATTTCACTGAAAAGATTTATATCGGCTAGAGAAAAACGTTCTGCGTTGGAAAAAAACGAGGTCACTACACTGATATCAATTACATAATAGAAGAGACCATATGTCGATCTAAATAACTTTCCATGTGAATAAGAGAGAGAGCTGCGATTTTCACTATTGGAAAGAGAAGTTTTGGAGACATCAAGGGATATTCAAATCTGATTGATTAATGTTGTCTAATAAGATTTGACTATACCTTGATATCTTCAAGACTTTTCTTTGCAATAGTGAAAATTGTAGCTCTAGGTCTTCTTCCTATCGAAAGTTATTTAGATAGCCGT
>CAJNOP010002002.1:0-20890 GCA_905250075.1 Rotaria sp. Silwood1 | reverse complement strand
TACATCTTGAAAAGTCATTAGGCACTGTTTCTGTTTTGATGCTCTACCATTTTGCTTTTCTAGTGAAGTTTAGATTGACCAAACCTTTTACTATCGTTTCTATGTGTTTGCCCTTCTATGTCACTAGAAATAGAAACCTGATGATGTCGATTCTTGCAATCACGGAGTTCTTGAAATCGTGTTAACTTTCCGAATAATGGCTCGTAAGTCGAAGGCATGAACCGATTTCAAGAGTTTCATGACCACTAGAGTCGACATTATTGGGTTTCTTTCTCTAGTGACATAGAAGCGCAAATAAATTGAAACAATAACACAAGGGTTGGTCAATCTAAAGGCCACTAGAGAAGAAAAAAATTAAAGTATTAAAACAAAAAAATTGCATAGTGACTTTTCAGACATAAAAAAATGACTGATTTTTGTATTTCAATCCAAAGTAATAACTTCGACCAATATTTTTGAAGTTCGCCTATAAAAAATCAAAAAAACTTCACAGTGGCATCGACCATTAGCAAAAAGAATTAGGTGATTAAGTTTGATAAATAATGGAGTTATTTGACTTTACTATCATGGTGGGCTTTTGGGACACCCTGTATATATACTAGTATGTAAGATCCGTTGTAGATACCATGGTTATGTAAAGGCGAGTTAGTTGCCGATCATTTGATGATAATAATCAAAGAATGTAAAATGAAAAAAACTAGTGAAGAAAAATGAATAATAACCAGCAAATAGCAATTATGCAAACGAAAGCAGAGCACCTATAGAAAGATACAAAAATTCCGTTCGAAATGCAGAAATCAGGAAGGTTCTTACTCTAATATTCAATCATCCTACAAAACAATTATTCTCTATAGCGTATGTTTTGCTTTATGTAATTTGTATGAGTTTAGTTACACTGAAGCGCATATGTGAGTTTCACATTACCGTTCCAAAGAGGCTGCATTAACAAGCTTTTATTTTCCCTTTCTGTCTTCGTGATAAGGTTTTATAAATGATTGTTTTATCGTAAGTGGCTTTTCAAAGGAGAATGCTACAAAGGTATTTTTCTAGATTCGAAACTATGTCATCGGATGATAAGTACATTGTAATTATTGGAGAGACTGGAAGTGGTAAGATTTGCTTTCGAATTTTCTCACATGATCCATGTACGTTTTGGTTTTTAGGTAAAAGTACTTTTATCAACTACTTGGCTAATTATTTTAAACGTGGTAATATCGAGGAACCGAAAATAGTGATTCCTACTCGTTTTCATTTTGAAAATATGACTTTTCTTCATCAAGAACGATCCATACGAGACTTAATGACAAGCAAGACTGTTGATTGTCAACTCTACACATTTGAGCTAGAAGGCGTTAATTTTCATTTTATCGATACGCCAGGTATCAACAATACAGGTGGATTTATGCAGGATGACAGAAATGTTGCCAAGATTTTTGCCTACATCGAACAGTTTGCTGAAATTACAGCTCTTCTTCTGATCTTAAATGGATCAGTTTCTCGTGCAACTATTAATATTCGCTATGTCTTATCCACGTTTCAACAACGTATACCCAATGCGATGTACAACAATATGCTTTTAGTCTTAACGAACTGTCAACTGCATACAGTTAATTTTGATCCTGGCGATCTCGGTCTACCGACAGGGTGCCCTGTTTTCCATATGCAAAATTCAGCCTTTTCATCAAACTTCCGAACTTGGTCACAGGAAACGCGAGATTTGATGGAACAACATTTTCAAAAATCGATGGATACAATCAGTCAACTTATTATAAAGTTTCTCAAACTCAGACCTCGATCAACGGCTGAATTTACGGATATGGGCAATGATCGTAATTCGATCAAACGTGAATTACATGATTTACACTTGATGTTGCTGGATCTACAGAAACTCGAAGATGAACTCGTTGGTTACAATCTATTGGCGGACACTCATACCACGAACATGAAGAAGTTTGAAAATTCTGTTAGATGCAAGATTGTGAAACAATATGAGAGGATTCCTGTGACATATCCCTTAATCGTCTGTAGTATTTGTAAAACTGTGTGCCATGGAAAATGTCAGCTCAACGAAGTGCAATTTTTTGGTGAAAATACATTCTTGGATCGTATGATGGTGGAGCATAACACATGTGAACGATGTGCATGCCCCACAAAGTCTCATTACCATGACCAATCAGTGAAACGATTAGTCGAAAATACCTTCCAGGATACCATATCTAGTTTGGATGAGCGTTATATAGAAGCTAAAACGGAAAAAGAGAAGGCCGATTTGGAATGCAGCAGTATTCGGAACATGAAAAAAAATACTGAAGATGAACTGAACAGTCAATTCAATAAAGTTCAGGAAAGCATCAAGCGACTGCATAAAAAATGCTCCAGAGTAAATGTATTGACAGAGTTACATGAATTCATTGCTGTCTTGAAGAAAGATGTTGCCATGCATAAAGGGCCCTATTTTATAGAAAAAACTAATACTTTAATTGTCGATCTTGAGCAATTATGCAAGGATATGGGAAATATTGAGATATGCAATCCTGTTAATCGTGAAAAGGAACAGTCAACAGTAGTTCTTTGTGACCGCAAATACAAGTTAGCCGCCAAGCGAAAAAGTTTGAGACAAAAATCCTTGACAACTGTTATTAACTGCAGAACGTCACTCTCTACTTCAAAACCAATCGATTTATCTCAGCAAGAAACTGCTGAAGTTACTCCAACTATGAATAATGTATCGATTCTTCTTATACCTGATAACCAACAGTCTTTAATATGTCAGAAGGTCTACGACAAAGGGAAAGACGATGAATATTTTAATGCGGAAGGAAATTTCACTCAATCGAATAGTTCAGATAATCCGATTGCCCTTTCTCAAAATCTATTAAAATTAAGTCCCGAAAATCATATGAGAATTGGGGCACATGACAGTCGTATCCTTATCCAAGAAACAGGCGGACATTTTGCAGCATATACCCTCGATGCGTTGATCAAAGCGAGTAAGCAGATTCGAAGTATAGAAATTAAAAAAGAACTTCAGAATCGTTGCTGTGGCGAATCATTGGGTTTTCTGTCGAATGATCAGCATTTACAACTATGTGAGTATTTCGCTGATTATCGACCGCAGAACTTTCAAAAATTGAACCATTTAAAATGCCAGCTTAGTGAGGAAATTCAAGAAATAATTTCGTGTAATCCGTTTGATATTGAGAAAGTAGACCAGGCCAAACTTCTACAACTGGCTGCAGTTACTCTTTTAATATCTTCTAAAGCTAGTGAAAGCTCAGTTTGATATTTTATGAATTTCATTTTATATTGTTAAATATATTATTCTTCATCATATAGTGAAGATTTTTCAATTACAGACATTTTCTAGAATCTGATCAGCAATGGTTTTTTTTATGAAACTATTTTCTAGATAGGATACAAGCTTTAGAAATCTACTCTTTATCACTGAATCGAGCACATTACAATCAATATTTATAGGTACATCTTCACTAAATTCGTTGTTGAGTTTTCATTACAAGTCTGTTTTACTTTCTATAAATAGTTCAATATCATGTCAAATATTAGAAAAGTTATTTCAACGCTCAAAGCAGCCATTGGAACTCCAAAGAATCATCGATCGTCGCTAGATCGAGCTTCTACAACTACATCTCAACAACAGGAATATCTTGATACTAGTGGAATGGTAAAGATTCTAGTTATTGGCGAAACTGGATGTGGCAAATCTACATTCATCAATTATTTGACTAATTATTTTCGCCAAGGCAGCTTGAAAAACATAAAAGTAGCTATTCCGTCTAAGCACCATCCCTGCGCTACTGAAGACTTTGCCCATTGTGAGCATGACATTCAAAACACTAGTCAATCAAAGACAAATGCATGCAATCAGTATATGTTCGCCTCTAATGGTAGGCAATATTTATTTCTTGATACGCCTGGTCTCTCGGATACAAGAGGTGCTGAACAAGATGACAAAAACATTGTCAAAATCGTCGATTCAGTGGAGAGTCTAGGTGGTATTACGACCGTGATAATCGTCGTCAATGGAGCTGTGAGTCGACTGACAGTCAATCTACGAAATGCCATTGCCCGACTTCGCGGAAATCTTCCTGACATTATCATGAGCAATGTCATTCTTTTATTAACTAACTCTAATCGATATGCAGCAAACTTTGATCTGCAGGTTCTTGGTCTGAACGGAAATATTTATCCGTATTATATGCAAAATTCTGCTTTCTCAACAAATTCATCTACATGGACTCCGTGTGATCTCGAAGCTCTTCAGTTCGACTGGGATCTAGCGATGGATGAAATTGAAGCGATGCTGAAGACAGTCAACGCATTCAAGATGAAATCAGTTACAGCATTCAAACAGATGAAGGATATTCGAAATGAGATTAAAGCACAAATGCATACCATCCGCGTGGAAATCAGCAAAATTCAGAAAATGCAAGATGAAATTGAAAATTTTGAGATTGTCTTGAGGCAATCAGATAAGGACCTTCTTACCTACAAAGATTATTCAAAAGAACTCGAAGTGGAGAAGGTTGAAATCGTTGATGCTCCTTTTTATAGTACACTGTGTCGAAATTGTAACCATGTATGTCATCCAAACTGTCAGCTAGACGAAACAACTATTGTTGGAGCCCAAATCTTTCAAAGTTGTTGGGCGATGTCCAACGGAAACTGCTTACAGTGCTCGCATAAATGTTCCTATACCTCCCATTATCATGCCAGAAAAACAGTACTAATAAGTAAACAAAAACTATATGACGTTGTTGCAGAAATTAAGGCAAAGTATGATCAAGCATCACAAAATAAATCTGATTATCAAAACAAAATCACATATACAGAGGATGCTAAAAAGCTTTTAGAAAATGCACTATTACAGAAGAATGAAGAAATCAAACAACTTTGCCTTCAGTTACGTGAAATATGTTCAGGCTTCAATATTGCCGAAGAATTACATGCGTTAATTGATCAACTCGAAATCGAAGCCGCAATACTGCAAAACATAGAAATAAAACACCAAGCGAATGCAATTATTCGAAGTTTGAAAGAATTTTGTAGCATGATCGAAAAAGAACCAGTTCTTAGCCAAAAAACGCTGTCCAAGATGAACATTATGAATACTGAACGACCAGTACCAAGCCAAACTCATCGTCCTAATACTTCCAGTACAAATAGCACCATATTGGTTCAGCAACAACGTGAGAATTTGAATACTTTTTCAGAATCACATTCACATTTCAACTCACATGCAAACCATGCAGTGCTTCAAGCAATACGTGCTGCTAAGAAAAAGAAGGCAAAGGTATCATCATGCAAGAAACCAACATCTGAGGGTGAAAGTGACGTCGATGATAGAGAAGACGAAGAGAACACGGAGAATAACTCTATGACGAGTCAAGAGAGTCACGAAGAAGAGAATGATAAAAAAAAGAAAAAGCATCAACAACAAACCAAGAAAAAAACTGCATCAAACAATTTAACATCGACCACCATCGATGCTAACCAATTCAAAATGTTGACTATTGACGAACTTCTTGCTCGGTATCATGCATGTACCGAACAACGCATGAGTAACTTTATTGTTTACGAAATGATGCAAAGAGCGAATGGAAAGTCATTAGGACCTTTTAATTCTGCTGAACGTGTTGTAGAACTCACAGCTAGCTCTCAAAAATATTGTGCTCTTCAGGGATACGAATTACGCGAAGAGTATGAAAGATTGAAATCACTGATCTCAGAAATCACTGAACCAGATATACTAAAAATTGATCAGGTTCCACAAACACTTCTACTTGATATCGCTGCAGTTTACATTCTGATTCAGCGTACACCCTCTGAAAACCGACCACCAACACCAACACCACAATTACTAACGCCATCAGCACCACCACGGCCCCCGCGAGCTCCAAAACATCGCAGTTACAATTATAACTCTCAGTCTTCGCCGTTAACCAGTATTCCTAAGAATCATACCGAACCTCCAAGTTATATTCAAAACCATCAACTTAGTTCACCAAAGTTACCGCAGTTAAGCTCTGTATACAATCCATACTTTCACCAACCACCACATTCTGTTTCATCATCCCAGCAATCACAGCGTCATGTATACAGTAACGAAGAACAACAGAACTTATCAACAACCATGAGTGAACCGCCATTGCAAGATTATGAAAATCTTCCTCTGGACTATTTCTCGCATCGACACTACCAAGAACGAACCCCTGAATGCATTCACGGAGATATAGTTGTCCAAACACATGCATTCTCATCTAATCTTCCAAGAAAAATTGATAACACGCATCCGTCAGAAGATCGTTATGACTATGGCATGCCAATAAATGATCATTGTTTATCACTCATCACTAATGACGCCGGCCCGTTATTGCCCAGCAGTAGTGATATTACTCTTTGGGGAAATATTGACAAAACTGGCAGCAACGAAAAGATTCGAACAATGAGCAATGCCCGATTGCTTGCAGCGTACAAAGATGCTCATGACAAACAAAGTCATGAGAAGAGTAATATTCTTTACAACGAATTGAAAAGTCGTTGCTACGGTGACCACCCCTTGTTGCTGAATGAAAAACGATCAGTCTTTGAAGCAATCTCTAAAAAATATCAAGATCAATCGCTCGCCGAACTAATTCAGTTACAGTCACAAGTGCTAAAAAGAATACAAGATTGCTTAGTAGACAATGATGCTACCCGCATCAATAACATACCGAGCGAGCTCATCATTGAAGCTAATGTTTTAGCTCATTTGGTTGCTATTAATAGTTGCCAAAGTAACTCAGCGTCTTCGAAATAACTTATTATATTTTTAAAAACTGTAATACACTTTTTAGTGTTGTCACCCTCTTTATTTCTAACATTGAATAACAAGCATCACATTCGTCTCAAACCTTTATTCCCCACTAGCTTATGTTAGTACATACTCGTAACGGCTCGATTTCTCGTTTCAACCATTGTTTTGTAACTATGTGAGTGTGGACATTGGTGTAGATATGGAGGGTGTGAATGTAATTGTGAATGTAGAAGTGAGGATGTGGGGATGTGGATGTGGGTGGGTGTGGATGGGTGTGGATGTGGGTGTGGGTGTGGATATGGGTGTGGGTGTGAGGGTGAGTGTGAGTGAGGATGTGGGTGGGGGTGGGGTTGAAAGTAGATAGCAGAAACAACTACTCCCACATCCACTCACACCAACACCACACCCACCCACACACATACCCAGTCTTCACGCGTGCTATTTCTAACGGATATAAGCTGAAGAAAGTAATATAAAAAGACATGAAATGATGTCATTTGTTTTATATTCGATGGGCGATGAACAACTATTGCTTAAGTACACTGCTGTAAAAAGTGGGACCAGTCATGACAGGCGTCCCAAAGAAGCGCCGATGAACAGCCCCCCATTCACATTGGAAGCCTTCTGTAGACTCACCCCACAAAAGATCTGTGGAAATGCTAAAGGAGGGGGCCGGGTTTGCACTTAAAACGGCCCTAAATAAAATCATCTCAGAACAATTTATAAAATTGAATTTCATGTTCCTCTGAGTATGGACGAAGCATCTGAACCTCTTTCAAGTCATGTTCCAAGACCCCTTCTGGACGTTTCGACCTAGAACAGAAGCATTATCAATATCGGAATCCCCTCACAGGTTGACCGCGTTAGTTTACAGAATCAGTCTCATAATTTCATGGGAGATAGAGCTTTTCAAGAGCTACAAAATGATCACAAACTGTTAAGCAAAACATGCTGCGCTCAAAAATTTCCAAGGACCACACTGCTCAGGTTTTACAGGAAAACTCATTGTTAGGATAGTATGGTCCACACAATCTTGAGTATCGCTCCTGTTACCATCGTCATTTTTCTGTGCAGATAGAGCTTTTTAAGACCTTCAAAACGATCGCAAATTGTGAACTAAAATACGCTGCGCTCGAAAATTTCCAAGGATCACACTGTCCAGGTTCTACAGAAAAACTCATTGTTGGGATAGTATGGTCCGTATGTTCTTTATTGTTCCTCTTAATACCGCCGTGATTTTTTCTGTGCAGATAGGGTTTGGTAAGGCGTACACAATGATTTCGAGATGTAATGGAAAATTTACTGCCCTTGAAAACCTCGCGGATCACACTAGCGAGTCGCTCTGAGAAAACTAAGTATCGAAATAGTATAGCGAACGGATTGTGGATCTTTGGTCATTTAACGGCTGTGACTATTCCTGTAGGTGGTAGAAGGGGTTATAGGTATCAAACTGTTAAGTATGTAGAACGAAGCAAAGGTCGAAGAATACATGAAGGATGATTGATATGCAAAAATGAAAGATTGATATTGGGGATTGAGGTCAAGAATAGTAAACACAGTGAGAGTCATATAGAAGCGGTCTTATATAGAGAGTTTGAGGTGGAGTTGATTATATAGCGACGGAGAATAATGAAAAATATGTTGCATAGATAGAGAATTAGACATGGTACGAGATCAGAGAGAAGAAGAGAGAATATGGTTCGCGGAGAGTGGTTTCGAGAGAACCTCGAATATGTCATGATTCATACAGAAACAACTTACCTATTGGGGAATGATTCGAATCGTTGACTTTCAAAGAGGGGGAGATGTTAAGAAAAATTTTTTATAGAGAGGCATTTCTTAGATTACTTTTATAGATACGATGATAGAATATAGAAGCGATGGGATACATGAATTATTGCATTCCGCATAAAATGAATTTTCACAACTCCTATGTATGTGATTCCTGTCATGCTCATATAATTGCAAGCAGCCGACTTTCTCTAACTGCAGAATGCATTCGATTTTTCGGTACCACCGATTTATTTCGAATCTCTCTTCGCCGGTGGATGCCGACATTTGCACAATGAATCACCAGTACAGCCATCATACGTTTGACGAGTACTATATAGAGAAGTACAAATCATACCTGCTTAACATATCATTGACCGCACTTTACTGACCTTCGATTGCTCGCAAAAACTCCGAACTCTCTATTCCCTAACATTTTCTAGCCACCGAACCGTTGCTAAATGTTTTATTATTATTTTTCAGCTCATGACACGCTCTATCTGTGCAGAAAAAAAGGCGAAAGCACCAGGAATCACGATGAGGATTGCAAGTACCATTCTATTCCAACAATCATATTTTCTATAGAACCTGACCAATGTAGTGCTTGCAAATTTTCGAGTGCAGCATATTTTAGCTTACAATTTGTGATCATTTTGAAGGTCTTGAAAAGTTCTATTTGCACTGGAAAAATGATGATGGTATCAGTAGCGATATTCAAGATTGTGTTGAGCATACTATCCCAACAATCAGTTTTCCTGTAAAACCTGAACAGTTTGGTCCTTAGAAATTTTCGAGCGCAACATATCTCACTTCATAATTTGTGATCATTTGGAAGGTCTTGAAAAGTTCTATTTGGACAGGAAAAATGACGATGGTATCAGGAGCGATACTCAAGATTGTGTGGGCCATACTATGCCAACAATGAGTTTTCCCTGAAAACCTGAGCAGTGTGGTCCTTGGAAATTTTTGAGCGCAGCATGTTTTGCTTAACAGTTTGTGATCATTTTGTAGCTCTTGAAAAGCTCTATCTCCCATGAAATTATGAGACTGATTCTGTAAACTAACGTGGTCAATCTGTGAGGGGATTCCGATATTGATAATGCTTCTGTTCTAGGTCGAAACGTCCAGAAGAGGTCTTGGAACATGACTTGAAAGAGGTTCAGGTGCTTTATCCATACTCAGAGAAACATGAAATTCAATTTTATAAATTGTTCTGAGATGATTTTCATTTAGGGCCGTTTTACGTGCAAACCCGCCCCCTCCTTTTTGTCTATACTGCATTCAGGTTTTCTTGATGAGAAATTTCAATAAAATTCTGATTTTCCAGCTAGACAATGAAATAGAAGAAATCATGAATAGCTAATAACAAAGTTTCCATTTAGAGTTCTCGTCGAGAATTATCGTACTGCAAATTTCAGGAGTTTTCGAAGTAAGTTGACCTTCGGATCAGGTGGAGTGTACATAAAACAGGATTGAGTTGTAGAGGAATACAATTACACATAGCAGCGGCTAGTCGCTGCACTGCAAAAATTTTATCAAGAGCCGCTTCGAATTGTTGCGATTCATCGAATAATAGTCAACAGTCGAGATCTGCTGAGTTTGAATAGGAACTAACAGTGGCTTAGAACTGAGAAATATTTTGAAATAAAGTGTGAAAACGGCTTTTCTGCAGGTACACAAAATTTTATTAATCCATACGACGAGAAACATCACTCAAGGAATCCATATTCGCTGTATCGGAACTACGTATGAATGAAATAAAAGGGAGCTTCTGTGCTAGTGTATGTTATTGTTTACGTTCATTCGTACGTGGGAATGTCTACAGACATATTTACACTATTTGTTTTGTTTAATAAATAACCGAAGTACAAGCTTCTTTCTAGCATGACAGGGGTGTGGGTGGGGTGGGATGTTGGTGGGTGGGTGCGGGCGTGGATGTTTATCTTCTCTTCATTTACAGCCAGAGCCATTCCCACTCCCACATCCACACCGACACTCACACTCACACCCACACCCATACCCACAGCCACACCCATACCCACAGCCACACACCCACACCCACACCCACAGCCAAACACCCACACCCTCACCCTTTAAATCCGATGGTTTCGCATTTATTTATTTATTTGATCGAATTTAGAAGTTTAAATTGGAAACGAAAAAAAGAAAAGAAAATAAATATTTGAACACTGATTTTCGTTTCTGTTAAATAAACCTTAAAATATGAATGTTGATGGGAAAAAGAATTGTATCTAGATTATCCATATTCTACTTGATCTTTTCTTATGCCATATTTGAAAACCATCTGTTTTAATTCAATAAAAAATAAAATTATTTTTTCTTTTTTTAATTTATTGAAAAATATATTCATGTAGAAATTCACTACATAAACTAAAATATTCAACTATATTCTTTCTTTTCTACTTTTTTTTTTAGTATTTCTCATTATATTTCTATTTAATTCAATATGAAAATGAAGACAACCGTTAATGATTTGTTTCTTTTTTTTTTCTTTTAGATTTTCGATACTTGGTTTATCTTTATTGTGAAGTGAAATAGATCACATGAACAAGACAATACAATCTTTAAAAGAAATTTTGTCAATGAAACGAGATATGAAGGATAGATGTGCGTGTCAGATTGCATATCTCTGATGATTGATAGTTCTGTATTCTTTCAATAGCCATCTAGATTTACATTTTTCCTCTCTTCTCTTCTCTCTTTACCTTTAGTTCAGTGTTTCATATTTATCCTTATATTCTTTGAATTTTAATTTGGTGTAAACTTAGTAAATGACTCATATTCATATTGACATACTTATTGATAAAAGAATTTCATATAAAAAGAAAGAAAATAAATATTCTTTATTTGACATAGAGATATACAGGATAAGCTTCTTTTTTTTTATATATTGTATCTTGGCTGAGAAAAATTTTCTAAAATTTGAGATAATCTCGTCTTTTTGTGTACTCAAAAAGTGAGTACACTCTAGAATCGGTCAGTGTGTCCGGCCGTCCGTTTACACGATAACTTTTGAAAAGAGAGTCCAATCGCATTGAAATTTTCCACACAGTTCAGTCTGAGCAATGTTAAGGTCGAGAGAACCAGATGAGAACGATTCGTCAAGAAATGTGTGAGTTATCGAATAACTTATCATTCTTGAGAAGATCATCCCTGACAGAGGAGGGTACAGAGATTTTTTTCAAAAAAAATATTTTTCTCAAAATTCTTCATCACATATATAAATCGACTCAGTTTTTAACGGTGATTCCGAATGTGATATTAGTTTTGAACCAAATCGTAGCTTTCTAACAAAACATCTCCTAAAAAAAGGTCTTAAAATGCATAGAAACTGCTTGAAGAAAGCAAATAGGCTAGATATGATGTCTGAGATGATAAAAAGTAAAGTGAATATCCCGCTGTTCACTTATTGAAGTACACGTAAAACTCGGATTTAAATTCGATGTTTTCGAATTTATTTGTTAATTATTATGGAAGAAAGAAAATAGTCAACTTATTTATATGAAGTAATAATTTAAAGATCATACTGTGAAAATATCTGACGAATATCGATTAATTCTGATCTCAGCCCGATTGAAAAAATTTTTAGGCATGCAGGACACTATTCTACAAATCTTTTATTTTAATCTCCTTGAATCATATTCTTGTTGGAAGGTTTAAATAAGTGACAAAATAGAAATATATTCTTATGTTAGAGAAATGCGGAATGTGTTAGTATAAATTTGCACATATTTAATGGAGAAAAAGTAGAATTAGTAGATAAATATTTAATTATATATTCATGAATTAGAAACTAAACTAATATTATTATTATTATTATTGTTAATAGATTGATTCTGAAAATATCCATAAGTACTTGATGTTTTTTTATATAATAATAATGTAATTATCCTAGATGAACTTCCTTGAAATAAATTTACATTCTGATCAATTGTTTCATTTTTTCATTTAGATTTTAAAGAAACTTTTTCATAGTTAAATAAAATAATTTTTGATTTCGATATGTATTTATTAGTCAATTTCGAATTTGACAATGATATTTCAATGTCATGTATATTCTAATAAATAGTTCATTATTTTAATGAGTTTCTTTAGATTTGAAATAGCTATATATATTCTAGGCAAACAATAATAGAAATAACAAAAAAAGAAAAAGATAGATGAATAAAGAATATTGTTAATTTAACATTGAAACAACAATATTCTCTTAACTTAATAAATGAAACATAATAGGAAATATTTATAAAATTATTTTACTAATTTCTTTAATATTATTAATTATTTTTGTTAATATTTTTGTGAATAGTTTTACATAAATAATTATAAATTAAATAGACGATACATAAAAGGTTAAAATATATAAAATGAAAAGGAAAAAAAATTGCTAAATGATTTCTATCGTATGAACAAGACCAGTCAATGATTAATACATTAATATAATTATATATATTTGTTCAATTTGTTTGATTTGTTGTTGATCAATATCTATGATAGACATTTTTATAAACTGAAAGAATAATTTGATCAACTAGAGCTCGATTAGATCACACTCGAAAACTCAAATTAATTTGAGATAATTATCAAAATATTTCCTAAAAAATAATTCTATAATATATTTTACTCATTGAATCAAAATAATTAATTAAAATGATCTCGCATTGATTAATTGTTCATTTAATAAAAATAAAATTTTCTTTTAAATTTTGTTTACAGTTTAGATCAAAAATTTTTGAAGACAACTGATCGAATTATTAACAATAAATATCTAAACGAATAATAATATTCTTTACAATAACAATTCTTTTTCTTTTTCGATATATTCTCATTCATTATGAATATTTATCTTTATCTATAAGAGAAAAACAAAAATCTATTTATCATATATATATTGTGTTTGTTTTTCATACAATAAATCATGAATCAATGAAAAAGAAAAGAAAACATGTGACCAAAATAAAAAATAAAAACAAAAAAAAACCGAAGCACATCATAGCCACTATTTACTTTTTATAATTAGAATTATTCATAGTATTAACAAAAATAGAAAGTTTACTGTTATTATAATAGAATATAAGATTTGTATTTGATTTCAATAAATATATATATTAAATATATTAAATATTTATTTCTATTATAATTTAATTGTTAAAGTGAATTGATGTTCGAATTGGAAAAAATAAATATATACAAAGAATAAGAATGAGAAGAGCATAACTAATATATATTTGATTAGCTCTATCATATAAATCATTGGCTTCTCTTATAGCATAAGCCCATCTTCCTACAAAATTCTAAAAATTGTAAATAAAAATAAAAATTCTTTTGTTTTTTACGTGTATAAATAGCTAATGCAATCATGGAAGCAAATAGACCCCAAATAGCAATAATAATTAAACAACAGGCACATATTGCTAGACCACCTATTGGACTAAGTAAACCAGATAAAAGACTTGTCATTGATCAGTTTTTTTTTTTATAAAGACACTCGTTTCGTCTACAAGAGACAAAAAAAATGAAGACAAATGTTATTAACCTATAAGAATTAATTTGATATATATATATATATATTTGTTTTTTCTTTCTGTCATAGAAATAAAAAACGAGATAAAGAAAGAGAGAAGCAAAATAAAAAAGAATTATCCTATTTCGTATATTGAATTTACTGCCGTAAATAAATGTTCAAAAGACACGCATTGCTTAGATGGAATTTAAAAAGAGAAGAATTTAGTTGAATTGTTTTTTTTTTCGTTTATTCCTACTCTTCCACCCTATTGCTCATTTCATCTGCATAAACGAGTCATTAAGTACAGTTATATAAGATAATTCTGAAATTTTTTTTAAGTTTAAATTTTGAAATTTTATGGCAAAATATTCTAAATGTCATTATTTTAATGCGATATTAAATTGTTAAATGTAATGGATTTAAATATCTTTTTTATATCGAACTGTTAATTCTTCTTTTTCTTTTTTTTTATCGAAATAAATGTAGGAATATAATACATAAATAAAAATAAATATGATCATTTTATTTCTTTTTTATCTTTACTATAAAAATTTATTAAAAATTTTTCTGTTAATTATGAGTAATATCTTTTTATTTAAAAAATAAATGGGAAAACCTCGGATTTAAATCCGAGTGTTATGTGTACTGCAAAAAGTGAAGAGATATATTCACTGGTTTTTATCAACTGAGCCATATTTAGCCTATTTGCTTTTTGCATGCAGTTTTTCTGCATTTTGAGACCTTTTTCAGGCGATGTTTTGTTAGAAAGCTACAATTTGGTTCAAAACTAATATCAGATTCGGAATCAGCGTTAAAAACTGAGTCGATTTATATATGTTGTGAATAATTCTGAGAAAAAAATGTTTTTTGAAAAAATCCCTGTACCCCCCCCCCTCGGGGATGGTCTGATCAATAATGACAATTTTTTCGATAAATCAGCCATTTCTTGACGGATCCTGCTCATCTTCGAACTCGACCGAGACATTTTTGAGACTGAACTGTGTAGAAAATTTCATCATGATTGGACTCTTCTTTCAAAAGTTATCGTGTAAACGGACGGCCGGACACACTGACCGATTCTAGAATGTACTCACTTTTTGAGCACACAAAAAGGGTGTGGGGTGTGTGTGTGTGAGTGTGCGGTGTTGATGTGGGTGTCCGTATTACCTGATCTAATATAAACCCATATCCACACCTACACCTCCAGATGCACTCACACTCACATCCAACCCACACCCCACCCTTACCCACACCCTCGACTTTATTAGCGCATTTCAAGTCACTGTAAGAATTTAGAGTGGTTTTTCATGAAGAATCTTGGCAAAGGAAAACATTCAGTCGGTACTTTTACTTAGACGATCAGAAAAGATTTACGCTGACAATTCTTTGAAATATAGGTAGCTGTAGTTGTTTTTTTCCCATCAGATCGAAGTCAAAATTTATACTAGATATTCAGTAAATTAAAATGGCGATGCTTTCTAAAGCAATAAATTGATTTGATTCGTCAAAAGGTGATGTTTTTTTGAATTGTGTGCATGACATTAGAGTTGAAAATAACTTTTTATGAAAGTTAGCGATGTATTATGGATTCATCTCTATGCTACATTTATTTTTTTTAATGTATTGTTGCAGAATTGGATGTGGGTGTGAGGTATAGATATTAATTTCATCCACACTACACTCACCCATAAAGACTCGTCATTTTTTTGTGGACCATAGCTAGTGACATCAGATCATATAAATATGTTTTAATTTACCTTGGATTAAAAGTTAAATTTAAGACATGGTTGAAAACAACAAAAAATATCAAGTTTTGCAATTGAGAAACAATTGTAATTGAATACTTATGTTTAAAAAAAATAAACAAAAAATCTCTCAATAACGACCATCTTCCTAAAGTGTGTTCTTTAAATCCGTTCCAATTCTATTCATATTAGAAAGATTGTGATGTAGATTTTTTTCAAATCACTTCTGTTCTTTCTACAATGATACAACAGCACTATGCTTTTTCTTTTGTCTTCTTATCTTTCTTTTTATGAATGTTCTCATCCGTTTTTGCGCTTCCATACTGTTCTTTGACGAATTTACATTGTTTTATAGAGAAATTACACCACGACTCATAGAATGGAGAGATATCTATTTCAAATGTCACTAACGATGATTTTGGAGCTATTCGTTAAAGTCATTGAAGTAGAACCGAATTATGTGGGGATCTATTTGCAAAAGAATTCCATCGTAGCACGAAATTTCTACTGTGGAATGACTATTGTACTGTACGAACTAATTATTTTGAATGCAAGAACAAAGATTCTCCTCAAATGACTCTGCGAATATAATATGGCTTCTACGAAAAACTTTAGATGAATCTAAGATCAACAGTAATTTCTAAAACACATAGGCAATCACTTGCCCTCTACTCTACTGACAATAACAGACATGATATTCTGAATTTCTGGACTAGGAAGTTTATATTTTATATTAAATTTTAAAATCAATAAATATCTCATAAAATGAATGCTTAAAAACATAACAACTTTCCACATATAAATAGAAGTTCATTCTGTTTGTTGTGCTAACCATGCTTCAATAACATTTTTAAAGGCATAATTTTGGGTAACACCAGTTACTACGGTTCGACAAATAGGACAGACATTAACTGTTGTTAAATAATCATTGATAGCTTGCATTTCGAACATATGTCCACAAGGTGCTGTTGTTGCAGGATTATCCATAATATCGAGTGTAATTGGACAAGTGAACAAATCTTTACTGAGAACAGATCGTGATGATTTGTCAGCTGATTTTATAGTAGTTATTTGTGTTGGTAGCGATTCAAGATCAGACATACCTAAAATTTCTTCATTAGCTATTGTTTGTTGTGCTTTTTGAAACATTGCAGATACACTCTGGAATTGTGGAGGATTCATTACCGAACGTAGTCTTCGTGTTAATTTCTTGTACTGTTGTTCTAGAAATTCTCGAACACCTGATTTATCCAAATGAATGAATGATGCGGTTTGCACAGTAGTTGTTTCTGTAGTGGCTTTCTGTCCACATTCAATAGCATAATCAAGTTCCGTAATACCATTCGATGCTTGTTGGCTTGCAATTCGTGCATATTCACCAAATCCACGTAATGCTCCAGTAACAAATGGATCATGACAATGTGATACTAAGTAATCAATGATGATTGGTCGAGTAATGTTTATTGTTACTTTCTCTGTTGGTAATGTAGCACCTTGACATGTGACTTTGGCTATAGCTGTTGTTTGATTTATTAAATCTGTTGATCCCCAAAGCACACATGGAATTGTTGTGAGTCGATCACGAATTGTATAGATATGTGCATTGATTTGATCAAATGAATAAGAATCACCACCAAGTTCCTTCAATTGATCACGTAGAATATCAACATCTTTTCGAGTAGAAGTATTGTACAGTTCAATTGCACCATCAGGAAAGGTGGGATACTCTCGTTTAGATAAATATTGTGGTCGAACTACAGAGCCACGTTTTTGAAGATTCATTCTATACCATCCTTCAACTTCGTGTGGATCTGTGATAAATGTTGACCGTTCAATGACTTGACCAGTACGAGCATTGACTAGATCGAAATCTTTATTCACAAAGACACACCAAGCCATTGGTTCATCTGTATCAATAAATGGTGAAACATTTTCATAAACATGTTTCTCATAAGTAATCGAACCATCAGTCAATTGAAGTAAAAATCCTTTCAAAACGTGAACAGTAAGAATTTGATGAGTTGATTGTAAAGTTTCAGATGTAAGATCAATTTTTGGAGAAACTTGACGTAAAATTTTCATCCAAAATGTTGATCGATTTTTATCTTGATCGAGATCAGAAAGATATTTATTCGATACGACTAAACTTGATAAAGCTTGTGGGATAAAATCAGGAAATGTTCGACCCGATGCATCCATTACCCAAGCCAACCGAATAGCTGCTAATGGTTGTAATGTCCATACGCTATCTCTTTGAATTTGTTGTGAATATTGATATTGTTGAAGACAAAGTGGTAATTGACGTAGAATAGACATTATATCGACAGTACCATCCGGTTTTCGCCATATAAGAATACGTAAATCTTCAGGAATTGATATTGATCGATCATCAATTTTTGAAATTGATATAAAATATCAAGAATCAATGATAAAATATCGGGATCTTCTGGTGAATATAGAGTTTTCAATTGTTGTAATGCTTCGGATAATAATTCACTTGTACAAGTCAAACTAGCGATTCGAACATTTAAATAACCGATTGGTTGTCCATATTTTCGTTGATTTTCTTCTATAATCAATGCTCTTTCACTAAAACTCATTGCATCATCCCAAAATTTTGTTACTTCTGCTTTTGCTTTCGGATCATTAGCTAAATTCTTGATTAGCTTTTGTTGTTCATGTGCAAAGTTGTTCATTATTTTGCTTAAATAACCATACAATTGTTGACAAGCATTACTTGTTTCTAAATGAGCTTGGGATATCTTAATCAGTGGTGTTACTAATGACATAAGATTTCGAAAATCATCACCTCGAATACATCGTTCAAAATTGAGTCTTGCTGTTTCTTCGAGATATCGAAAAAGGCCAAGAAGTTTTTTTGTAAAAATTTGCAATTGAATTTCGCCTTGAGCTAAACAATTGTTGAACACTTGCATCATTTGAGTCGGTGCAAGAAGGTTCGATGGAATCGCATAACTTCCAATAGTAACAAATCCAGGTAAACGAGCAAAAAAAATGATGCTCACGTAAAAAGCCTTCAATGATACTGTCAAGTTGTGGATATTTTTCCGAAGCAATACCAATATAAGGAACATTAGGATGGACACTTGATGCTATTGCTTTTGCATGTTTCTCTTCAACACCTAAGGGAGACCATGGCGGTGCAACAAAGAAAACAGTATGACATTGTTCTTGAAAAGTCAATTGAGAAATATTGTCAGTAAAGGCACCGTCAGAAACGATGATTGCATCATAAGGTGTAGGGAATTGTCTTGTTCTTTGAAATGATGGACAGAAAGCGGTACCACCACCATTAGGTGGATAATTTCCTTTTGAAAATTCATCTAAAGTAAGTAATCGACCTCCGACTGCAGTATGTATTCTTTCTTGATGACCATCACCAAACAAGGATATGTATATTTGAATACCTTGATTTTGTAATTTGGTACACAGACCAATGATGGTCTGAACTAATGGATTAAAACCGGGTACGTTCATTGATCCACTCAAATCAAAATGAATAATTAATGATCGTTTTTCCATTTGAACATCAAATTTCATTAAATCGTCCAATGTTAAAATTGTCATAACTGGATGAAATAAAATTAACTGTTTGACCATTGTCACAATTTTATCCAATGGAATGGTCATTTTTTGAGATAACAGTTGAAGCATTCGATGATGAACTCGTTCTACATATGTCGAACGTTGATCCACAGGTCGATTAGCACAGATTTCATCGAAATTGGTTAGAATTTCTAGAAATTGCCGATGACTACATTTGGTAATATCAAGTTCAGATAGGAGAAGAACTGGTACAAATGAATTGTCATCTGCTGCTTTTCGTGCTTCTGCAGCTAGAATCTGTTTTGCTCGACGTGACATTTTGCGTTGCTTGAAATTATAAATTTTGTTCTGCTTTTATAAGCAGTAGTCATCGCCAAGTGCTGATGACATGTTTTGCAACATAATGCAAGTTAAATTGCACAACTACATCGCTGGTTGACAAATAAAGTCATTAACGAGAATGTATATTTTTATTTTTCGTTCTTCTCTGCTTTTGGCTATGATACTTATCGACAACATTATAAAAAAAACGCCTGATAATAGTATGTCAAACAAGATATTGCAATTGTTTGCCGTTTTTTTATTCATAGGTCAATCGTGTAAACACAAGTTTTACCTACTCATACATGGCCGTGCTCACTCTATTTAATGAATTTTTTTCAATAACTATCACAAAGTATAAATTAGACACGGTATATTTCGAAAACATGCAATTTTCATGCTGATGTTGCAGCAACTTAAAGTAGGTATTTTGACTATCTATCTGCATTTTACTTGGTTGTTTTATCGAAATTTTGATCTTGGTTTGGAAATGGAACACTTGATCCCTGTTGACAAAATAGTTGCAATGAGAATTCAACTTATCATCCAATTTTCAACCAAAGCAACTCTTACTATTGTTCTTGTAAAAGTGGTTATTATGGAATAAATTGTATCATGTACATATCTCTTCGTGAGACTTGTTGCTAAGCGAGCAGTCATCCTATTCCGCGATGTTGCTTATTTCGGGAATCGATTCCGCCAGCGGAATCAGTTCCACCGATTCCGGAATTCTATGTGTTCACAAGCTTATTCAACTCCGGAATCAATTGACAAAATTCCTGCAATTCCGGAACTCGTTCAATCTAATTCTGTGCTGTACTCAGCTATTCCGTGTGATTCCGGAATTGCATTATCTATTGATATTGGAGATTCTCCTATACATCATTTGCATATTCAATTTCGTTTAGGAATTTCGGAATCGCTTAAAAGCGGAATTAGAAGGAATTCCGGGAATTCCGTGTAATTCCAGAATTACATGATCTATTGATATTGGAGCTTCTCCTATGCATCATTTGATTATTCAATTCCATTTAGAAATTCCGGAATCGATAAAAAGCGGAATTGGAAGGAATTCTGTGTAATTCCGGAATTACGGGTGTGGGTGTGGGTGTGGGTGTGGGGTGTGGGGTGTGGGTGTGGGTGTGGGTG
>CAJNOP010002001.1:4858-16081 GCA_905250075.1 Rotaria sp. Silwood1 | reverse complement strand
TCAAATCAAGATTTCCGAAATTCTAATATAGCGGCGGAATGTTGAAAGCTTGATTTGATGACTTCAATCGCTTTAAAACTAAAACTAAAAATAAACATCACCATTCGACTCAGCGCAGCTGATTACCCCTATCTTGACCCATTTTAAGGGTGATTGGAGGTCATTTGGCCGATTTCGGAGCTCTCAGGAAAATGCGTATAACTTCTCAACGGAATGCGCTAGAGAGCTCGGCCTTGAGCAGATCGAAAGAGAACAATTTTCTCTATCGAATTGTTAGATTAGATCCGATTAGAAATCAAAAGAGAATGCAAAAGACAAAAACTGCATGTAAAGAAAATTTTTCAAAATTTTGATCGATGCGATTCTCTCGTGCAATTCATGCTAATGAAATAAATTTTTTTCCCTTGAAAACTTAGATGTTGCTCTTCAGAAGGCTATCTTCAAGAGCAGTCTACGTTAGAATATGATAAAGTTAGAACAAAAACAAAAATGGGGCCGAAACTTATGGAACACCCTTTATCTATTGAAGATGATGAAGATGAACAAGATGAAGGTGTTTCATTGTGTGCTCGATCAATTTTTGTTTTCTTTTTTTTTTCTTTTTACTACGGTGAAATTGTTTTCATTTTCACTTTCCATTGGTGTAATATTATTATGAGATTGTTGGTGATGATTGATTTGGTGATGAATCATGCTCGTGTTAGATGGATAAGATTGAAAAGATGTCACTGGGTGTTGGTTATGTTGAGAGCTATTCATTGGCATTGGTTGATAGTGGTGGTTAGGTGTAAACCCAGGATAATTGAACAGTGGTTGTTGGATGGTGGTGTTGATCATATTCGATGAATATGATGTATCATTTGTAACCGATATACCGGGATGAGGTATGGCAGGATGATGTAGAAAAACTTGTTGTAGTTGTTGATTTTGAAGATCAGAAGAAATAACTGAAGAATTGAAAGAACCTTGGTCTTGTGTTGTTGATAGGGGGAGGATAGATAGTTGGGGCATTGATCATGCTGCCGAGCATGTCGGCAGCTGGAAGGTGATGATAATGAAGATGATGTTAAATAGGGGAATGTGATGTGGACAAATTAGAGTTTAAGAACGAATAAAACGTAATTATATAGAATATATAGAGATGTATGTATACGAAAGGAAAGAAGAATACGTCTTATCTGTGTATGTGCAGCAAGCTGAATGAACATAGATATATTTGAATTAAATTTGAGCGTACAGAATATGAATATAGAAGAGCAACTACTTCGTCTTAATTCATTTAATATTTTTAATCTCAAACTTTTTTTAATTTCATGTTTAATTTTGCCTAAATCTCAATTTTGCCTCACACAAATATGTATAAAGAGAGATCTATATGTTGCGATGACTCATACAATGAAATGAAGAATAGAAAAAGAAACAAAAGAAATATAACAATAGAAATATTGTTATATGCGAAATTAGAGTGGTCACAACATAAAGGAAAAGAACACACATATACATATGTATAGAATTATACATATATGTAAATTATGACTCATCAGTAGACAAACACTAACAGATAAAAAATGAAATAAATGTAGCAATAATAACATTGATTGTCAATACACTACACCTTTCTTTGTGAACTAATGTATTTTTTTACTATCATAGAAAAATTGTTCTAATAAAGTTCGTGGGATTCCAGAATTTATTGTACTAAACGTTAGTGCAACTTTTCTCTCGCTAACCTAAATTTTTCTTCCATGCGAAAAAGCTAGAGACTTTCAAGCTTTATAAGACTAAATAGATGGTGGAGTTGAGGGTATCGCTTTTTTTGGGAAATTATGGATCAAAAATTAAAGACATTCAGCTAGTCTTACTCTCAAGGTGAGTGTGAGTGATCATATAACGCAATCCCATGCCCCACATACATTTATGCACATCTACACTCATTCTCATTTTTTAAAACTTTTTTTAAATAAAAAATAAGTTTCAACCATATTGAATTAGAACAGAAAAAAACGGGTCATGATCATCTGGGTAATGAACATGAAACATGATTATCTTGGAGCAGTGGCTATGAATTGTTTGAGTGCGGTTCTCATTTTCATCTACATTCACAACATCGTCAAGTTTGATGAATATTGGTGAATCTGATTCATGAGTAAGTAACTTCAATAAAAATACCGATTCGACATGAATATATTTGTTTTTAACCTGTAATTAACACGCATATAATTTTATGTCCTTACATTTCTTTTTTCTTTCGCTCGATAAGATGACTGATAAATAGTCGTTCTCTTACATCCTTACATGAAATACGGTAGAGAAACTAAAAAAGATACAAAAAAGCAGCAGCATGTGACGAAAACGAATGATCATATACAATAAAAAATTATCTCCATTCGTGTGTACATATTTGGTAATATTTTGCATGAAACTATCGTATTCATTTGTACAGTGTTTAACGGAAAGATAAGTTAAGCATACTTTGTCAAATACTGTATATAATAGCATTCAAAATAAGGATTCTAGCAAGTTTAGAAAGAGAAGTTATAATCTAAGTAAAAAACTTTTCGATGTTGGAAATTTTCCAGTCTTATGTCAACAACGTTTCAAACTTTCCTTATGTTATTAAATTTATAGAATCGAAGAGCTCATTAGTATTTTTCTATTGTAGCTGTCACTGTGAGGTTGTCTTACATCCACACCCATACCATTACATTTAAAGTCAACGACCATTATAAAATTAACAAAGTCTCTGTCTGCAGTTTAAAATAATATCTATATATTTGTGGCAATCTTTGGAACAAGCTGAAAGAAATAGGATTCATTTTTGCCACATACCTCAACTCTCATTGTTAATCATGCTTTAGAAAAGCACTATATCAGTGAGGGAGCAGTCTAACTTAGTTGGACTAGTGATTCAGAGATAGATGTGACTACTAGAAAGGTTGATTTGACTGTTACAAGGAGAGAAAAATGAAAAATAATCCATGTCAATCTACTGGCCTGTAAGGTCTAGTCTGACTAGTTTAGACCCATATACCGTTACCGGTAAAGAAAAACTCGACGATTTGCAACACTGGCACACACTCTTTATTAAACTTACATTTGACTTTTCCATATTTGTTTACATCAACAAATATCGTACTGCCAGATTTTAGCTTATCTGGTTGCTTGATGCAGTCAAAGTACAGTCTACTACACTGATAGGTAACTTTAATTCTGTTTTTTTTTTAGATAAAATCAACTCAAATACAGTAGTACACAATCAAAATACCTCTGATATCTTCTTACGCACCGTTATTAGCTAATCTATTACAAGAAGTTAATCAATCATAAAATTAAATTTACTTAATAAACATAAATAATAAAATGGAAGATCAATTAAGATCTGCATACCAGAGCAATGCAATCAGTTCTTTTTCTTCATATGCTGCACATAACCGTGGCTATTATTATTCAACAAAACACAACGACAGTATAAGCTTGTTATCACCATCAGATGGAACTGAAATTACTGCAAGTGCAACAACAGCTGAAACACATGGTATACCTAGTAATGGACGTCGTATTGAACAGTGTTATAAATTATTAAGTGATTGTGATGTTCAAATGCGTCGCGTACGTCGTGTCAAAAATAATATAGAAAAAATACATTTTTTTCGGCGTTGGAAAAATCATCATATTAATTTTGACCAAAGTGAAATAACTTCAACAAAAGTTTGTTTTTTATATAATATATATATGTATATAGATAATACAAACTTCTTATTTATTTTTCTATAGAATCAACAATATATGGATAAGTCAATAGCTTATTCAGTCATTGAAAATATATCTGTATGGTCGAAATCCAAATTAATTTGTTGGCATGACCGATTTGGTATAAGAATTGTTACGAATAATCATAATTATTTTTTTCGAGTAACAAAAAAACTATTTTGTTCCGAGAAAAAATTTTGAATGACTACCAAATATGTTTTTCTTTTCTTATTTTAGGTTAATACACTTGATTTAAGAGACCAGTTGTTCTATTCCATACAATGGAGAGTATGTTATTATTAATATTCCTTTGAATTCTTTTATATTATATCTTATTTTAATAGCTAAATAAATTTAAATTTGAACATATTTTCCGTTCAGCTGATAATCCAGAAGAACTATTAAAAGAAATTAGGGTAATTTATTTTTTATTAAAAATATGCATGTAGGTTGCTCTATTGCTTTTTCATTATTAGAATATGATCAATATAACAATGACAACACCAATTGAAGATAGTGAAATTCATCCTTTTGTACTTGACATTATTTCTGAAATTCTGCAACAAGTGAAAAGAAATGCTCTTTTATTTTGTGCTTTAATTTAAAATCTTTGTATAATTGCTTTTTTACAGCAAGAATTTGATTCATCACGTTTGGTCCGTGAGGATGTGATTGCAGCACTATCACCATTACTTGAAATAAATTATCCATCACCAGAAATGTGTGATTTTTTTAGTCGAGTATGAATAGCTTATATATATTCATCATGTATTTTTCTTTTTGGTTTAGCACTGTCGTGATAGTCCACGCTCTCAAATTGTAATCGAAATGTTTACACCGACTGTTCAGAGAATTTTAAAACATAATGTAGTTAAATTTAATGATTAAGATTGAAAACAAAAAAGAATTATGATTATTTTTTTAAAGAATTTTAGTGCATATCCACGAATAAAATTACTGCTTCAAGAATATTTTCTTGCGCTTAATTCTCAGAATGATGGTTTACTTGTTGTAGAAGATTTTATTAAACGGTAACGAAATATTTATAAGAAAAATTATTCTTTTATTTATCATAGGATGCATGGTCCAACAATGGTTTGCCCATTTCTGCGTGTTCCCTCAAATTTAATCTCTGTTTGTTTTGCTGGAATTCATACTTTTTTTGAAGATCGGAAAAAGTGAATATTTGAATTTTTTTATTTTCGTATAACTTATATATATATTCATTTTTATTAAATAGGTTTCGCTTTGAAGATAACGAAAGCTCTCGAGCACATGAAGCAAAGACTGAAAGTCAATTAATATATTATATGAAAATTTTACAAACAATGTAAGCACGAAATGCATGATTAATTCTGCATAAAACAGCTTAAATCTTAAGGTTCCTGCTGCATATTTGCTCATAGTAATGGAAATAGATTGTCGCTTAGAGAACGACTATGGGTGTACTAAAATAGGATGGTGTAGCCACCTGGTCATATTTATGAAATAAACGAGGATTGATTGTCGTGTTTTTGTTACTACTCCCATGGCGTAAATTTCTGCGAAAAAAACGCGTTCTCAAACGCATTTTTCCATAGTTGCGAAACGCGTTAATGGTGACCGGTTTAACGCGTTTCACATCTGCTAAAACAAACGCTGCGGAACGATCGTTTTTCTAAAAAGTTTCGTAGCGTTTCTCAAACTGTAGTGTCGTATATTCTGGATGACAAAAAAAAAATGATAACCGTCAAGCGCTTCATTGAACTTGGGTTGCAGATACAATTCATGTACTCGTTTATTTTTTTTTCACAGACCTTTAGAACTATAACTTACATGAATTTTAATAAAGTCAAGCCATGGATTCGAACACGAGAACATAAGAGTAGAAGACATGTGTACAAGCCATTCAACTAAAATAATCTATAATGATATCAGTGTTTATTCTACTGTCATCCAGAGTCTCGCGTAATCTTACTAAATTAGATTTCTAGTTTCCCATTTCAATGAATTAAAAATCAACATTTCCTTGGCTCCTATGTCCAATTACAAATGTGATCTCCTCTTGATATATTTTTTATTTAAACTCTTTCAAATTTAAACTTAAATATCCAATTGAAACGAATTCAATTGATTTAAATTGTATTTAATATTTAAACAAGTTGAATTTCTTAGATATAAACTTTAGAAAATTTAAAAATTAATCTTTTTAATTATTTTCTTGATTTAATGGATTTTTGTAAATTTAAATTCGTTATTCTTTTACATAGTCACATCACTAAATGAAAAGGAATTTTCTTCTGTAAGTTGAATCTCTTTTATTAAAAAGTCACGCTTACATCAATAATGTACGAACTAGGATCATATTTAGTGGTCTTAAACACAGTATCATCGGTCACTCTCGAGTAGTTCAAATATGAACTCATACTAATAAATATTCAAATTATACATAACGCGAAAATTCTTTTGTTCAGAAATAACCAAACAAAGTCGTCGTATTCATTATATTAGCGTCAGTCTTTAATAAATCTTTTCGAATTGTTCAATGTTTAAAAACAATTCTTGGTGGAATGTTACGAAATGCGTTTTCTTTCAATAAAAAAGTAAAGAAATGAGTTTTCAAAGAAGAAGAATATCTTTTTGTTATACTTTGACGTTCAATATTAGTCTTCGGATCAGATTTAGATAACAGTCTAGCAACCTAAACTTTTAGAAGAATTCAGTTGTAATCTTGCCTTCAAAAAATTTGGGCCATGATTTTCATGTACTAAAATAGTGCAAGGAGCAAAACTTTCAATTGCTATTGCATATCATTTCCAAAATAATGTCGAAGAATTTTTTGCTTAATTCATATGCTTTATATGGGTGAATTCCTGCAAGATTCTATATGAAGAATGGATACATTTTGCATCATTCCAAGCAAAAACAATGCAAAATGTGTTTGAAAAAGAAACGCGTTTCACATCCCTCCCAATTTGTATCTGTGGAACGCGTCATCTGTCGACCGAAGTGCGTTCGGCAACATTTTACTTCTGAAACGCTTCGAAACGCAACCTCGAAAAAAGCATTTTGGATCGTTTCAAAAACACGACGGTAGCAAAACGCATTTTATCTAAATAAGAATGCCGCGAAACGCGTTCTGTATTAAAAAACGTTGCGAAATGCATGCTACAATCTCGGAAACGCGTTACGCAATCCGTTTCCTTCAATATTTTACTCCATGGGCTGTCTCCATAGTGCACGCTATATCAAATAGTTTACCTCAGGACGATGGTTACAGCTATCCGCAATTATCTCCGTAACTGTGCCATACATGGCCATTTGTGGTCAAATATGGCAGTTAAATAAGACATTATTAACAGTAGTAAGGGGTTTATATAGTAGCAGAGTACGGAGCATTTTTACCATCTGTCATAAATGAAATTTTCTTCGGAAAGTACTGCGTATAGCTTTAGTAGATTGCAGTTTATTATACAGATTCTTGGTCAAGCTATTGGTTTTCAGTATACGACATAGATGTAGAGAATTGCTCTAACGATCATAAGCATAATAACACTGAATTTTTCTTTTAATATAGATCCACATTTGATGATTGGCGACGTCATCTTGGCTTGGTTCTACAACCTGTTCCTTTCCAGGATGAAGCACTAAAACATGATCGTTTCATTAAGCAATATATAAATTTTTCTTCAAATGAAATAGTTTCTATGTTATTTGTGTTTATTTAAAATAGATTATTCAAAAATGTGGTTAAGAATCTTGTTGAAGATACACGATGTGAAGTTCATCGAACAGTGTTAGGTATTCGTGAAGGTAAAGACGGATGGTTTGAAATGTTTTGTTTGGGTGGTATTGTTTGTGATGATAATGGTGAAATGTTTTCATTAATGGTAAAGAAAATTTTTTAATATAAAAGAACATTTCCTTTCTTTCTTCTTTGGATTTTTTAGCTTAGTAAATTAATTTCATGTTGTTGTCGTCAAAAAGATTTTTTATTAAGTATTAATAAATTATTACCATCTTTAATGTTACTTGCATTACATGAAAGTGAAAGTTCATTAGATGTAGGTATTAAATTATTGAATATTCGGAAAATAGAAAAAAAAATTCATTCAGACTTTATGTGCAATGCTTGATTTGGATGCAGTTGAAAATCATGATAATAAGTTACAATTAATATCAACACTGGAATCGACGCCAAGTGGGTTAACAATGTATGCAAAAGTATGTGAAAGACAGAGAGCATTACAAGCATTACAACAGAAAGATGGACCAAGAGACTTAACATTACCATCATGTTGGACTGATAATGATTTCGCAAGCTTATTATCATCAGGTCCATTTGGTAATCTTGAATCTTTAAGCTTAGCATTTACGAATGTCACAAGTGCTTGTGCCGAACATTTAATTAAATTACCAGCATTAAAATATATAAATTTATGGTCAACACGAGTGAGTTGGATAATGAAAATTTTCATTAAAAACTAGTATTATTAAATATTATTTTATTTTAGTTTGGTGATGCTGGTTTAGAATTAATTTCCCAACATTTAAATCAATTAGAAGTACTTAATTTAAGCGAAACATCAGTGACGGATAAAGGACTTACTTATTTAGCAAGTAAAGTTATGATTTTTGCTTTTTTAAACTCTTTCCTTGCTGTTTATTTGGATATTTATAGAGATGAAAATGTTACGAAAACTTTATTTAAATTCAACAAATTTATCTACTTTAGCGATTCAAGCTTTAAAAGTATAAATTTGAATATATAAACATTCTATTCAAACAGAACTACTGAATCATTTTAGGAAAAACTACCAACTTTAGAAGAATGTGATATGCGATATACAAAGGATTGGTAGAAACATGTTCTTGTTTTTCGTTTATTTTTGTTATTACAATAATCTTCAAATGACAAGTTTCACGCATTATCATCCACGACCAACGACATATATTAATCGAATGGACGCTAATTTTATTGTTTTTTTTAGAATTTATACGTGAATATTTGCTTCCAGATCCAATTCATCCTGTATTCGTGCTTCATTTTTCTTATTTTTGTGCATTGTATGTATGATGATAGATGCATTCAATCAAATATCATGACTTTTTTTCTTGTTCTTGGCGAATTGTTTGTTGCTTGTGATGTTATTTTTTCCTTCTCGACTCGAGTCTGGGAACTATATTACTGCGTGCATTATTGTATCAGAACAATCCGTATAAATACTGAAGCTAATAACGCAGTATTTTGTCTCAGAAAAAGATTCTTTGGAGAATTTTTCAGCAAAACCCTGAAATCGCCCAGAGATCGCCTTGAAGTGGTATGATGTCAGACAGCAGAGAAGGGTTTGAGTGCGGTGTGGGTGTGGGTAGGTAGGAGTCACTGTAAATATCCTCTTAACCAACAACTACATTCACACCCATCAATACGAATATAGCATACTTAGTGGATACCGTTTTTGAGACATTCTGTAAGAAAGAGTATTTCAATAAAAATCCAGAATTAATTCCATTAGTTGTATTGTTACAATTTGGAATTATTTCGAAAGACAGTGATTGATTTAAGATTTACGGAAATTTAGTGCCTGAATTAGCTGAACAGTCAGATGTAAAAGAATTTTTGTTTCAAAGAATTCAATCTATGTGCAATCCTTATTATAAATCAAGAGCATTATATCAATTAGCTAAATTTTATGATGAAAAAAGTTACAAATTGCTAAATGAAAAAATATTCAAGAACCAACTTTAAAATTTCAAGTATTGGAAAAGATTTTTAACATTGTTCATTATAAGGAAGTAGATCGCAAACTATTCATTCAAGAAATTCTTGACGAATTAATTGTAACATTTGACAATATTGATGGTTTTCATAATCGAATGATCGCATCGATAAGATTATCATTTCATGCACCCGGAGAATTTCGAAAAAAGTATTTAGTTATTGCTATAGAAACGCTTGATCGAATTGGTGAAGATAATGACAAAATCAAATTAATCATTCAATTCAAACCATTAATTAGTATTTACGATGATCTTTTAATCAATCTAAATGAAATGATAGCAATACTCAAGAATAAAATGCATAATTATTTTGTCAATTTTTATTGTGGAAAAATACTATTTACTGAAATATTACAAGGTCCCAAGTCGAACTTAAATTTAGATATGAGTCAAAATTTAGAAAATAAGGATAATAACGAAGATATTCTCGATCTTTCAAATTATACGGGTCTTCAACTTTTATTTGTATTGATTGTAAAATTGAGCGATACGAAGTTAGTTATTGATAAAACAGAAAGCATTGATCAATTATGGATTAATGTTTTGAAAGATACTGACAATCAATCAAATATAGAAAAGTTACTAACTATTTTTTTACATGATAGAATATTTTTGACGCCACAAGTAGCTATTATTGTAGATGAATTGATGAAAAAAGGAAAAGAGAATCATATATCCATTCTTTTCCCTTATATTATAAAACCATCAAAGGAAGTATTACCTGTTGTTCAGAGGTGGTTCACTCAATATAATAACAATCAAATTAAAAATCTAGCAGCTCTTTTACTATCAAAAGCAAAGCATATTTTGGCATCATCTATCGATACAATTATTGAATTGTTCGAAAGAAATAATGATCAAATGAGATATAGAGATCAAAGAAGTTTTCAACATCCAGCAAGAGATGTTCAAGAACCTAGCAAAAGACTATCTGTATTAGGAGAAAAAACGATGATGAAAATTCTCGAGCATGCTCTGGTGAAAGAGCACCTTCCTAGTGTTCCTGTTTATTTTTCTACGACTTACTATGGCATGATTTTCTAATTTTTCACAATTTATGTCAATATATGAATCAATTACAAGAGAGAGTCCGTTACTGGAAGAAGAATCCAATTTCTCGTTAGGATTTACTTCATTAATAAGCATACATGGAATTCAATAATGCAAACTTTAGCACCATCTTTACATCCATTGTATATGGAAAGATTACTTCATTCTACAATGCATTTAGCAAAACGTTCTCAAATTACAGAAGATGATGGGTTTGAATTTGCAAGATTATTAACAGTGACAGACACATGACAATTTCAACAACATGTATACTTTTCACGTACAGATATAGAGCGAATACAAATCATTCTTGATGAAATTTTTGCTTCAACAACTACGACTGATGAAACATATTTTGAAAATCTTGAATCAATTTTAATCACTCAAACAACCATCAGAGTTGACGATCTTTCATGACAGAGCTACCCACGTGAAAAAGTCATACACAGATCGTATAAGATCTTACAGGATCTTACTGACATCTAATGTTGTAAGATTCGTATTGTAGGGTGTGGGTGTGGATGTAGGTGTGGGCGTGGGTGTGGGTGGGTGTGTGGGTGTGGGTGTGGGTGGGTGTGGCTGTGGCTGTGGCTGTGTGTGGATGTGGGTGTGTGGGTGTGGGTGGGTGTGGGTGTGTGGATGTGGGTGGGTGTGGGTGTGGGG